>JBAMBJ010001023.1:0-136524 GCA_037043495.1 Drosophila recens | reverse complement strand
TATCTATAATTATATTAAGTTTTTGTCAATCCTGTAAACATGTTTCTATCTATTTCTACAACAATATTTAAGTGTTTCAATATTCATCTGTATCCTCATTTATAACTAATTTACTCAGACATGAGTTTATCTCTCTCTCAATATAAGGCGCTAAAATTGACGAACATATCGATGAATACTAAACATTTGTTTTAGCTTTTAAGTAAAGTACAAGCTTGGAAACACCTTTTGATTTATTTCCTGGCGATAATAAATCAAAGGCCAAACCAAATGCTTGAGCTTAACAATAAAACGCCCCGATTATTAAGTGCTTTATTCTTATCGTAACAGTTTTGCTGCTGAATTGTGATAAATGGCATTAAAAATGGAAGTCTAGTTTATCGATGGTTCATATGACGCTGCTGACACATTAAAATTTGTATGAAAATGTTTGAAATTCAGCAAAAAGTATTTAAAATAGATTTTGCAACTGGAAAATTAATAAATGCATTTTATTTATGAACAGTAATACTATTTATCCCTTAGATTACACTTTTCCGTTTACATATTTAAATTTCTGTCCTATTCTAGGACAGCTGGGAGTATATGATGCAACTTTTATGCAAATTGTTGGGCTGACATTATTCGCACCCTGTCGCTGATGCCATCCACAAAAACAGAAACACACTCTCTTTTACACACACACACACACACACAAACACACATAATTAGTCATGGCTACGAATATTCCATTTAACGTCAGTCGCCCGCACCAATTTGTTGTATTTTAATTCTATTTGACATTTAATTTATTGTAGTTGGCATGCAAAACGTTTAAGCTGATCCCAGAACTAAACCACCCGACCAGACAGCCCCCTACCCTCTACCCCTTGCCACTCCCCTTTCGCCTATTTATAGCACAATTAAAGGCATTTGCCTTGAAGCTCATGGAAGAAGGCAACTTCGGAGAAGGAAAATATAGATATATATTTCTTGATCGGAACGATAATCAAAACAATGGTTATATGAACCTTAAAAATTCACTATATCATTTTTATAATAATTGACATTTTTTGAAGAACTTATCCAATAATATTACTGCATTTAAAATATGAAAATGATACTATTAAGATATTTCTTATCAAGTTTTCCGATATTTTCTGCAAGAGTATTTAATCTTTCGCACAGTGAAGAACATCTTTTTGTTTATGCAGTGTTTTATTTTGATTTTTTCAAGTGTTTCTCTACTCAATTTATGAAATGAATGCTTTTCGAGTTGATTGGACTGTATGGCTTTTAGCATGAACCAAATTTGGTTGTGATCTCCACATCTATCATGTAATTTATTGCTCTTAAGTTTTGAGGCGCCTTAATTAGCAGATTTTTTTATTGTTTTTCCTTTTTATACAGTTTGTTGTCGATACGCTTAGCAGTTTAATTAACATTTGTGTGTAAATCGTATTTTCCATATATTATTTATTATTTATCGACACTAAGGTCATTGTATTGGAGCGGGTTTTAAGCCCCAACACTCACAACTGGCAGGTTGTTTAATTCCTCACTCGTGTAATCAGAGCATTGAGTTACCAACCGCATTGTTGCATTATGCAATGGGGCGATGATATAAATATTATTTATTAAACTATAATATGATGTATATCATAGTCTTTATTTATAAATATGTGTACTAAAATATTGACAAATTAAAAATATTATATCATCTATACTCACAAACTAAAACTAGGAATCTACTTAATTAAATTGTGAGTTTTATAACTTGCATGAGTTGTGAACACATCTATAAATTATACACAAATTTAAAATATTTAAGATTTTTTCAAATGATATAGTCGAGAGAATACAGTCTAGCTTCTCTAACTTGAATCACCTTTATTCAAAGAAGAGGTTCGAGTTATGCAGATATTCGACTTATTGAGTTATTATTCTAAGGCCCGTTTTTTCAATGTCTAAGAAAGGTGTTTGATAACTGTTCAAAATATATTATGACGTAAAATGTATAGAAATTACTGTCAAATTAAAAATATAATTTTATTTAGCTTAATTTTATTTAGCTCGAACTTGAGAGAAATTCGAGTTATTGGAGTTCGAGTTATGGAAGCTCAACTGTAATTTAAATATTTAAATTTTCTTTAGCGAATACGAACTCAGTAAGCTGTGCAAAAGATTAAATGCATATATCCAAGCATAGACGCAGTGTCAAAGGTCAGCAACGACAAGGAAATCCCAACGAATCGCAGCAAATACTATACTATATGCAGGGGATGCAAGGCTGCAAAATAAACGAGCGACAATCTCGACCATATGGTACACACACACATACACACACAGACGCGTGCACACACACACACACACACACACACACACTAAATACAGTGGCCGTTGCCTTGGCAATGTGACAGAAAGCAAATGCAGAAAAGCGCCTGTCAAAGGTAAAAGCAAAAAAAACGGGAGTAATATCAGAGTTGTTGTTGTTGCTGAAACATGCATACACACAAATATACACGGATATATGTAAATGTAGATGTATGTATTTAGACGAAATCAGCAGAAATAAAAGCGCCAACGCAGCTCGCTCCAAAGGAAAATCAATAATACGGCGTTTTTTTTTTTTGGCTGTCCCTAGTTGTTGTTATTGTCAAAATGTGTCAGAAAAGGGAGCACGCCAAATTGGAGCAGAGTTAACATGCATATATACATGTGTGTGTGTGTGTGTTAATAAGCTGAGAGGGCTGACTAAAAATAATTGACTGCTTAAATGGCAACTCACCTGTTTTGACTATAATTTAGCTCGTTTGCGGTTGTTTTCAAGCTTGAGTTGACTTCGTGTTGATTTATTTCTTTGGGACGCTTTTTTTGGAGTTGAAGTTCAGACTCACAAAAGCTTTAAATAATTTTAAATTATGTACAGAGACAGTTGTATTTGTTGTATGTGTGCGTGTGTAGCAATTGTACAATAGTACAAATACAAATGTAGCAACAACTCCAACTTCAATTCACTTGGGGCGATTACACAACGCCAACGAAAAAACTTCACGAGCCGAAACGAAGTTGAGAGCAAAATGAAGTAGGCGATGAGATTAAAACTTAAAAACAGACGTTTTTATTAATTATGCTTTGTGGCGGTTTTCGCACAGTGATGTTAATAAATTTTGTTAAATATTACTTTGGCGGAGTTTTAGTTTTGCCAAAAATGTACACACCAAACACAGCACCACGAGTACACACACACACACACACACGAACACACGAAGTTGGCGTCGGCCGCCAAACGACAACGGCAACAACTGCGATACGCGAGCGCGCACCAACAACTGAACAGAAACAGCAAATGAAACGTCGAAATCGACGCCGACAGCGAAGCCAACGTCTTTTTGCCTGGCTTTACATTGGGCACAGAGAGAAAGAGAAAGAGAAAGAGAGAGGCGCTCAGCTGAGCGTCGCTTTTGAAAAGCTTTTTGCCAACAGCTTCTTCAGTGCGCGTAACGGTACAATGCGTCAAGTTGTGAATGTCAATGCAAATCTGGGTGACGGCGTTGCCAGACATACTTACAATAGCGTTAACGGAGCGCCAATTTCAACTCATTTTAAATTTAGTTAATTTTCTGCACTTTTTATTTAATCTGTTTGCCAAAGTAATGAAAAACTTTTTGTTATATTGAATATTTGCTATGGACGCCAGGCATCTTCTATGGAGTCCGGAATTCTGATAATGTCACCCAAATGTACCGGACCTATTCAAAAAAAATGTAAATTGTACAATTTCAATTGAAATTCATTATGAAAGGAAACTCACCTTTGACAGCACGCAACATTTGCATGCGTGGAAATTTCAAGAGCTCCACACGAACCTCTGTTAAAAGGCCGCGTGCGCCAATACGGCCCAGAACTTTAACAACTCGGGCCGGTACGGAGGGTGGATCCATTATCCAGTTACGAGTATTGAACAAAATCACAACGATTTGAATGACAGCGCAAAAAGGCAAACGTTTATTTTAATATTTTGTTTACTACGTAGTGACTTGTATGTACATCAATTTAAGTTTACTTTGATTATGTACAGTTTCAGTGTTGCCAGAAGGTTTCAGTCAAAACAGGACAGATTTAAATAAATAAATTATAAAAAAAGGCTAAAAATAAAAATAATCTGCTTTTTTAGAATTTTTTTATTTTTTTTGAAAATTAGAAGATAGAAATAAAATAAAAGTATGCTTAAAATCACAAGCACATTTATTTAATAATTTTTATTATTTCAAATCTGTTCTCTTTTAACGGGCAAATCTGGCAACAGTGTACAGTACATCAAGTAACTATTTGGACAAAAACAATAACTAAAACGTATTTTATTGTTTTTAATAGTTACGCTGATTACATTTTATTAATCTTCACTCTTTAATGAGTGGCAGTAAAATGAATAATCCTAAGAAAAAGAACTCTATAAGTCGCTTTTGAAAAGCTTTTTGCCAACAGCTTCTTCAGTGCGCGTAACGGTACAATGCGTCAAGTTGTGAATGTCAATGCAAATCTGGGTGACGGCGTTGCCAGACATACTTACAATAGCGTTAACGGAGCGCCAATTTCAACTCATTTTAAATTTAGTTAATTTTCTGCACTTTTTATTTAATCTGTTTGCCAAAGTAATGAAAAACTTTTTGTTATATTGAATATTTGCTATGGACGCCAGGCATCTTCTATGGAGTCCGGAATTCTGATAATGTCACCCAAATGTACCGGACCTATTCAAAAAAAATGTAAATTGTACAATTTCAATTGAAATTCATTATGAAAGGAAACTCACCTTTGACAGCACGCAACATTTGCATGCGTGGAAATTTCAAGAGCTCCACACGAACCTCTGTTAAAAGGCCGCGTGCGCCAATACGGCCCAGAACTTTAACAACTCGGGCCGGTACGGAGGGTGGATCCATTATCCAGTTACGAGTATTGAACAAAATCACAACGATTTGAATGACAGCGCAAAAAGGCAAACGTTTATTTTAATATTTTGTTTACTACGTAGTGACTTGTATGTACATCAATTTAAGTTTACTTTGATTATGTACAGTTTCAGTGTTGCCAGAAGGTTTCAGTCAAAACAGGACAGATTTAAATAAATAAATTATAAAAAAAGGCTAAAAATAAAAATAATCTGCTTTTTTAGAATTTTTTTATTTTTTTTGAAAATTAGAAGATAGAAATAAAATAAAAGTATGCTTAAAATCACAAGCACATTTATTTAATAATTTTTATTATTTCAAATCTGTTCTCTTTTAACGGGCAAATCTGGCAACAGTGTACAGTACATCAAGTAACTATTTGGACAAAAACAATAACTAAAACGTATTTTATTGTTTTTAATAGTTACGCTGATTACATTTTATTAATCTTCACTCTTTAATGAGTGGCAGTAAAATGAATAATCCTAAGAAAAAGAACTCTATAAGTCGAATATCTCCATAGGTCGAACATTTACTTTGGATAATGGTGATTCGAGTAAGGGAAGTTCAACTGCATTTGCAAACCTTTTTTAAATTTGTCCAAAGTGTTACTCGACCAACTGTATCTTTGATGGAATTGTCTGTTTTCCCTGTTTTTATCCCTGTACACTTTCGAATTTGCCACGCAACAGGACATCCCGCATAATCCCAGTCAGCTCGTCATCCTTCTGTGCGCGCATCTCATCAATTAGGGATTCCTTAAAGCCAGCATCCTTCGCAGGATCAAGAGGCACTTGATGTTTCTGTTTTTCCAGCTGCAATTGGGGCACTTCCACACTCAACGTGGCTCCAATGCGTTCCACACTCAGGAAAGTGGCCTCGCCGATGCCAATCTGTGACCAGCTATCGGTGCCAAACCAAATGGAAAGCGCTTCATTGTAGTCAGTGACATGGGCTCTAAAGGGATTTGTGGGACTGCCGAATCCAAGATGACTGATCGTATCCCTTAGCACCTTGGCCAGTTTGGGCAGCTTCTGTGAGTAGAATAGTACAGCACCGCCTAACTAGATGCGCCATGGAACGAAGACAGCGACAGATGTGCTTCTTTAGAGCCGGCTCAAAGTCCATGAAGACATCGTATTTGCCGCCCACAATCACAACTGGAAAGGGCAGCAATTCCAGTGTGCTCGCATCCTGATTTACATGCTTCACACGTTCCAGAGCACGGCGTTCCAGATCCTCACGCAGCTGGGGCGTTGCCAGCTGCAACATTTTTTGGGCGGTATCCCGTAATCCTTTGTAGGCGCACTCCAGATCCGCCCAAACTCTCTCCGGCTGCGACAGATCCACCATGATGAAGGCGGACAACTGTTGCAGGCCATGTGTGCGCATTGGAACTTCCAGCAACTGCTCGGCATTGTCCAGGGATCCCAGTTCCCAGACGTTCAGCACATGCGATGTCCTGCCGCTGCCCATGCGGCGCCCATAACTGTACTCCAGGGCCAAAGTTGGACGCGATGTCTGCTCATCGCGATCGAAGAACTTGTTGATGGCCATGGATTTGCCCTGATCATCATTTATTGTTTAATATTTTTTCAATTATTTATTGCTCCTTAACTTACCACACACTTGCTTCCCAGCACAAACAATGTGCGCTCCTTCGGGGAAGTTGTCGCCTCCAATTGACGAAGTCGCTGTTGCTCCTCTGCCAGACGTCCGGCAATCTCCTGAATGCTTCCCATTGCACTCAAACTGTTTTCGCTGCTCTTTTCAAACATTTTGTGAAGTCTTTTCTGCAAATTGATTAAAAACTGCGGCAAACGCATGACATTGCAACATGAAAAAATACGTTTTGTTTACAACTTTAAAGTTTCCTTGGCAACTGTCTGGCAGCCCAATAATGCAGCTGTCACCAATCAATCAATCTGGCAGCCCGCTAATGAAATCTGAATTTTACATGGACATCAAATTAAGTTTGAAGCACGGTTCCCACTTAAAAATATCTGATTGAGCCAAAAACAAACAAAAAATGATCCAAATTCAGTAAAAAGCGCCGAATGTTAGTAATATTTCAACACTGTTAACAGCTAACAAGTGGCACTCTCTGTTAATATGCAAGTTTGTTTGCAGCCCGATCTGGCAGCGACGCATCGCTGCGCGCTAAATTTGAAATAAAAATTTGCAATTTTCCAAAATCAATTAAAAATTGAATATTAAAAACTTGAAAAAAACAACAAAATCCAAAATCGGAAACCGACCGTGAAAATTAGGCTTTAATATAAAATTATGTTTGCTACGGCTACGTAGCGGTAGCTAAAGAACTGTAAGCGAGATGAGGGCAGAGAAAGTTGAATTTTTTTAATTTACTACGGCTCTCATGTATATTTTTCTAATTCGACACACTTAGATAGTGCAATCGAAAATTTAAGTTTATTTGAAGACGACGATTAATTCATAAGTTTCTATCAGGGACCGTAATCATTATGAGTTATATTATAAAAATTACATAGTAATGATTATTAAAAGATTTTTAAGGATTTTCTTCAATGATAATGATTAATCTTGAGCGAAAAAGTAAAACTCACAAGTAATAATTATTTGTGATTTTTATTTTTTCGCACAAAATAAAACTCACTTTTAAAAAAGTCTACGTAATCATCTTAAAATTTTGTTTTTGTGTTTCTTCTAAAAGGATATGCAAAAATACTGGTTGAAAATCCTACACAAAAGCCATGAATATAAAGTAAGTATTATTTTAAGAGAAAATAATTAAAATCATAAATAATGATCATTTGTTAGTTTTATTTTTTCGCTCAAATTTAATCCTTATCATTATTTCTTTTGTATATGTATTCTAGTCAATGATTTTTTGATGTGAAAAAATTTCAATAATCATTATTTGCGGTCCCTGGTTTCTTCTATACGTAAAACTTGTCATTACGATTTACTTATTACGATTTACTTTTTAGCCGTAGCGCAAATAATTTCATTTTAAGTTATTGCTATTGCTATAGTTTATGACGCGACAAAACTCCGAGCAGAGCAGAGCAAATCCTTTTTTCTTTTTCACTTTGGCTCTGCAACTGCTCGGTTCAAATCGAGAGCAAATCCAAATACTACGGACTAGCGTAGCATTTTAAAACCCTGGATTTTTTAAATCTTTTCGTTAAGCTCTTTTTTTGTACTTGTATTCATTTTGCTGAAATTTTGCATGTTTCAGTCTTAACATCCAATTAAAATCCTATAGAAAAATTCGAAATATCCATAGTAAAATGATACTTACAACTTTCAATTAATTATTCATTTTGTCGGTTAGTTTTCTGCTTGCTGAAATGCCAAAAGAGGCTTTTATTTATCTAATTTGTAATATGTCATACATACATATGTACAATTATTGCAAACAGGACCGCCTGCACATTTCCTCGCTGACGAAAAAGTTGTCAGTGTATCCTTGGCCGCCCCATAGAAAGCTAACACATTGGTTGGTGATTTTGATATAATGCCACTTTGTAGAGAGAAATCTGCCAACTCCAGTAAGGGTCGCAGGTGCATCACATGTCACTGAAAAGGCCGAGAATTTATTAAAGTTACATCATTAATAATCATTTCATATCCTGAGAAATCTTACCCGCATCGTAGGCATTAGTGACGTGGCTTAGGCAAAATAATGCCAAGACCAACAAAATTAGTGTAGCTTTCATGTTTTCCTCGTTGTTGGCTTTTCCTTCGAATAGTAACTGTGCTTGCTAGCAGCTTTTTATATCATTTTATACCAAATCTGAAATGTTTCGGTTAATTATATAAGGAATTAGCGGAAAATGCATATTTTATCCATATCTGCAATTTACAATGGATATGCATATTATACTATACAATTTCTTATTTATGCATACGTGTATATATTACTAGGCATTATTAATATAAAGTATTCAATTTGTTTTATAAAAAAAAACTTGAATTCACCATTCACCATATTACCCATTAGATCAGGCATGCCCAGCTTTTGCTCATTCCATTGATTTTCGGCCTCAATTGTTTTTGTAATTCCTCAAAGTATAGCAAATGAAAATCGTATACATGCACGGCGTTGAGCATACAAAATACCAACACATGCAAACATTTTTGTGTGTATGCAATGCGCAGCACCAAAACCGGTTTTGTTCTCTTCTCTGATTGGTGTGTGCGATCGAAAGAATAGAACGCAACAACAATTTCAATGTGATTTTGTTGTTGTCTTTTCTTCAAGTTTGCACTTCTTTTCTTTGTATTTCTGTTTTTCTTTGTGAGTATTGGTGCGAACTCATTCGTATGCTGGCTTTGTGCACCCCTGCATTAGATTATCCAATGATATCAAGCCCTATTTGCGACAATAACGTATGCGCCAAAACGCAATTTTACAGGAGAGAGTTTTTTAGGTTTCGTTAAGTTGATTTCTTCTTGTCATTTGTCGCTTACGTTATTATTCACAGGTCAATATCTCCGTAAATATATGTAAAATAAAAATGTAATATTTTAGGTGCAGGTGCGGGTGGTGTTTATAAACATATTGGCATAAAAAAAAAAATTTCTGAAAATGGCGCATACGTTATTGTCGCAAATAGGGCTCGATATTACAATTGCACTGCACAATGCACTGCTTTTATCTATGTTCCCTGTTCAGCGGAGGCGTGTCTGGGATTCTATGACTTCACGTTGTCCTGTCTATGTTCTGCATTCTATGCTCTACAAAACGCAGCTCTTTATATTTATTGTACCATAAAACGTAAAACATCGCATATAGAAACTTTCTGTTTTCCCATAAAAATACCCATAAAATATATTTACATCGCATACCAATACTGCTTGCGATATTTTTAAATATAGAATATCGCATTGTTGAACTGCTTGCCATAAAATGTTCCATAAAACGCAGAACATCGTATCGAAAAAATGCTTTCCAGATTAGTTGCGCAACCAAGCGATAGATGGCGCTTAACACACTAAGAATTTTGCAAAAGATGTTAAAATTCAATTAAAAATTAAATAAAAACAATTTCAAAAAACAACAAAATCCAAAATTTTGTAAAATAATTAAGTTCAATATAAAATTGGTTTGGTGCGATTTGCTTTTCGTGTTGCAAAGTTTGTAAAAAAAATAAGAAAATTGTAAATTTGAGAAAAATCCAACAAAAATTCTGGTATTTATATAATTTATATAATTTTAACAATTTTATCAGGTATGCCACAGAAATCTCTTCCACTTGAATTTCACGTCAATATCATTTCTCCGTGCCCCAGTCCAAATAGTTAAAAAGCAGCAAACAGTCGAGCCGACAGCTATTTCCCGACTGCGACTGCCAACGACTTTCGGCAGTCGATCGCCTGCTGCAGCTTCGACTTAGGCTCATTATCAAAAGCAGCAGCACAGCAAAAAAAATAGTTACAACGGCGACTGCTCTTGCTGTTTGATTTCTGCTGCTGCTTCGACTGCGACTTCTGAAATTTTCGGAAGCAGAAGCTAAAGCACATGAAATAAAACTTACTGCAGTTTTTTTAAACACTGCCTAAAACTATTCAAAATACCTATTCTGAACTGATGAAAAAAAGACAATTCAAAAAAATAAGTGCCAATGCGCCAACAGGACAAAAAAAGAGCCAGTTTTGGCGCAAAAACGCCAATTGTGGCAACCGTGATCACAAACATAAATTCAATAAACAAATGATTTAAATAGTTTTCGATTTATTCACTATGTAAGCTATTTATTAACTTAAACAATTACTTTGGTTCTTTGGTCGAGTTGAATGAACAGTGACGCTTTCCATTATTATCTCAGTTACATCTTCTGCTTCATTTTCCTGTGCTCCTTGTCTCCAGTTCTCCTTCTGGCTTATTCGCTTTTACTGCTGCAGAGCAGAGGCGACCACCAAGTCATCAAGCATAATTACTTGGCCAAAAGGCATGCGCCAATTGGCATTTTGGTGGATCCATCGTAGCAACAACAGTTTCGTGTCTATTGCCTCATCTTACCGGCAGACACATTAGCTGTAACTTTAAGGTGAGTGCGCTGTATCATGATAGCCTTGGGCCACACTTGATAATGAAATTCGTGGCAAGTGTCCTTGTTGGTCAACTGCATAGACAACTTGAAACCAGCTTCTGATATCCATCATTACATCAAAAAGAAACCTAATAGTCAAACTTACTTCAACTTTTGAACATTTTTGGAAAATTCGGGTTTGTTGACAGTTTTTAATTGTGATATATATTAATAAGTCATAATTAAATCATATTATAAATAAAGATTCTCTGAAATATTGTCAATTTATCAATGACTAAAAATTTAAAACAATTAAAAAAATAAAATAAATATGTTTTATTAAATGAACACATACATAGTTTGCTTCTACATCCAAGATCATACAAATAAGTTTATATTAAGTAAATCTATATAGAAAAGATCCACTACACCCATAGTATTTATGATAGAACGCTCTTTATGGAATTTAAAGTTAACTTTTATTATTATCCATGATAGAAAAGTGGGTCACTTCCAACATTTAGCCATTCCGGGGGTAATCCGGACTTGGCAAAATACTTTCCGTTATAGGTCGTATAGTTATAGCTTTAATTTCAAGCACTGCGAGAATTGCGATTAGAAGTCCAATAATAATGATTTTCATTGTTTTTGACTCAAATAACGCGTGTGTTAATCTGAAGAAATTTAATACAACTGACATCTTTCTCAACACAGACCCACTTTATATACTTTATTCAAAGTCGAACTATAAGAATATTATCATCGGAATATAAAATCATAGACCTCTGTCGGGAATCTAGAAATTTGCTGGCATTATCAGTTTATATTGTGACGCAATATTTTTGGTAATCCAATTTTTTGCATAAGTATGTAGCTAAAATGTATAGCAACAGATTTTGAATTATTCAAAAATTTTGTAGCAACATTTTTCGTTTAATGTCAGAAATGTCAACCGCGGCCAAAAGCTTAAAATTTATCAAAAATTTCTTCCAGAAATATATTCAAGCTATTTATTTAAGCAATATAAGTAAGAAAAAACTCATTAGAATGAGTATACCGTTTCTACATTGGAAAAATGTACTATTTAAATATTTTTGACCGTTTTCTTAAAAATTGATTCTCTAAATGGACCGTTTGTATTCCAATGATTACACTAGATAAAATATTAAGATTGTAGCATAGATTGTAGAATCATTTTAATACATAGAAAAAACAAGCTTTTCAAACTGTATTTAATTTATAATTTAAGAAAAGAAATACAGAAACAACATTAATATATTATGGAACAAAATGTCACGTGAAAAATTGATAAAAAATTAAATAAAACATAAACTCCTCACTATTAATATACTTAAAAAACATTTTTTTGATAAATTAATGCATTACATTTTAAAATGAATCGCATTAAAATATTTTTTATAATTAAGTAATATTTATAATTCTATAAAATATTATCAATTTATCAATAAAGAAAAATTTAAAACAATTGCGAAAATAACATATATCTGTTTTATTAAAATAACATATTCTTCCTCATCCAAGATCATACATTTAAGTTTCTAATCAGTAAGTCTTAAGTCTATTATTTAAGATAGAACACTCTTTATGGTATTAAAAGTTAACTTTAATTTTCTCCATCATAGTAAAATGCGTTATTTAGCCAACCCGGGGGAATCCCGGTATTGTCATCACATTTTTAATTGAATCTAAAACTGCAGCTTTCATTTCAATCACTGCGAGAATTGCGATTAGAAGTCCAATGATAATGATTTTCATTGTGTTTAACTCAAATAACGCGTGTGTTAATCTGAAGAAATTGAATACAACTGACATTTTCTTCAACAGAGACCAACTTTATATACTTTATTCCAGGTGGAATTATAAGAATATATTAATCCCAATATGAAATTCCAAATTTGTCTTGAACTCACTCTTGACCTCTGTCGGGAATCTAGAAATTGGCTGGATTTATCAGCTTATATTGTAACAAAATAATTTTTGGTAATCCAGTTTTTTGCTAGCTTGGGTAAATTCTAGACTCTAGAATCTAGAGCAACGGGACAAAAATATATACAATTAAATTTTGAATTAATCAAAAATTTAATGACACGGTTTTTCGTTTAAGAGAATATTGCGAAAATATAACTAAGTAAAGTTAAAGTATATACAAATTATAGGCTCAGTGTTGTAGAAATTTGATCTAATATAATTACAATTTAAGCAATTGTTAAATGCAACATAAACATGTTACACACAAACGTTATAAATGTTTAGATGTGGATACATTTTGAGTCCTTTTAAGATGCGCCGTCATAAATCAATCTCTGGATACAATTTGGCATAGGTTTAAGCACAAGGGTTCTGGTTTTGATTTGACATACCTGTGTTAGAGACATGGCTAAGTATGTTGGTTTTACGGCTAAGTACTTGTAATTAATCCTTAATTTATGCGGTTGGTAGTTTGTATCATAGTAAATTATGAATAACTGCCAAATGAACTGTGAGCATCGTAACTATGTCTTCAGTAAACCTATTATAAAAGTTACCAAATGAACCCACAATTTTAAAATGCAGCTCAGAAAAAGTTATGAAAAATAAAATATGTATTGTTAAGTGCTTACAAATAAAATTATATTGAAAATTAAATCGATTCCGTCGTAAAAATGTATTTTTGTTCAATTTTTATACACATTTTATCCATTATTAAAAAATTTTAATTTGTGGGAATTTGTAAGCCTTTAATCTTTGACTTTTGCCCATTTACTTAACGCCTTTCAATTATGATAATCAATGATCGCATTTTCGAAAGTTTTAGCAATCACTGTGAATATGTGAAACTGTTGGGTAAAGTTTTATAGACGAAAGATATACATACATATGCGTATCACGCCCGAAGGATGCAGGATTTTGTCACATTGGGCTGACATCATTTGTCATTTGTTGAGAAAGGAAAACAAAGCGTACTGCAAACTTGGCATATGGCAAAAGTTTAAGGAAAAATTGCTGACAGTGCAATCTGAACGTGCATGGATAAGTTAAAGTTAAAGTTTGTCGTCTTTACTATACGGATGCAGTTCCCCATTTCTTGGATCAACACTTGAGGCCACTGTTGATGTTGGACTTTTTGCTCTTTTCGATTGACAAGCGAAGCTGAAGAAAAGATGCCTGCTGCAAATTTTAATATAATGTTATTGTTTAATGTTACTTAATTTCATTAGCACCCCCTTCAATATATTGATAAGATGAACAAAAACAATTCACAAAGTCACTATCGGAACTTAAAGAAATTCAAATGCGGTTGGTATAATGAGAGGCAAAACTAGGAAACTCAAAAAAACAAAAACATTCGAAGCACAAAAATAGAAAAAATCTAGTTCACTTTAGTAAAAATAAAACATTTTTCTGTCTCTAACTGAAATTTTTTAATCACTCCGAATGGCAGTCCGCGCTAGTGAAATTAATTTGCGTTCTGTCTGTTTGTATTTAAGCGTTAAAACAGCTTAAATTTGTAAATTTGGACTTATTCCCGATCATAAATTTAGAAACTTTTGTACTAAGACTTATTCGAAAAATAGCTAGCTTAGCGGGAAAACGCTAAGGACCCGCTAAAATTGACACTTCCACAGTGTCCAAACGATAAAAGTAACAGATATGTTTTATGTATCGCTGGAAAGGTATTTTGAAGGACTCTTAGGTATACCTTTAAAGATTATTTCTAAAGTACATAGGTAAAAAGATACATTTGAAATTTTGTTTTTATCCCACATTTTGGCGGTTTTAGAGAAAACGTGGCCAACAAATATTTCAATATCCACTAAACACCTTTTGGCAAAGTACAAAAGAATCAAAAGAATTCTAAAATATCTGATATCTTATAAAAAAAACCTCCTTGCAAGGTAAAAACCTAGTGACGAAATCATTTCCATGATCCAAAATTTCTGATATCCAATTTTGTCACGAACATTATTAACATAAACTTATAAATTATTAAAAAGAGTTTGGATATTAGAAATGTTAGGCATGGAATTGTTTTCGTCACTAGTATGTGTATTTTAATGTAAAATCAAATTTTTTTTTTCTTCGTTGTACAATTAAAATTTTTATCTTGGCACCAAATGCACCCAGTAACCGCTCTTGGGAGTAAGCTGGAAGCCACGTGAGTCACTCATCAGATCCTTGACAGTCTTCGGCGACCTCTCGATTCTGTACTTGAGCAACAGATTGTATATCATGGCCTTAGCCTGCATCAGAGCATAGCGATTGCCTGCAAAGAAATTTGGCATCAAATATGTGAAATGCATAAATCAAACTCTATGCGGGAATTACCAATGCAGTTACGAGGTCCTACACCAAAAGGTATATAAGTGTAGGGCACCAGATTGTCCTTGTTGTCATCGCTGAAGCGTTCGGGATCGAATTTGTGTGGCTCGGGGAAGTAACGATCGTCCCAATGCATACCAATGATGGGTATGTTAATGCGATCACCTTTCTTGAATTCAAACTGGACTGTGCCGTCATTGTCGTCGCGCAGTGTGTAGTCCTTGGAGCACACTCGATCGGTGGCAGCTGCAAGGGACCACTTGCGCAGGGATTCTGACACCACCATGTCCATGTACTTCATCTTCATGACGGCATCGTAGCTGAGCGGTTCGCCCTTGAGCGACTCTTGGGTTTCCTTGGCCTCCTCGTAGAGTCGCTGCTGTATGTCCGGGTTCTGCAGCAACTCATAGACTGTGGTGCAAATAAAGCTGGCGTTGTTCTCGAATGCGGCAAAGAAGAAGATGAAACATTGGGCCACCAGCTCGTCATCGGTCCATTTCTGCGTGGTCTCCTTCTTGGCCTCCATCAGCAGCTGGATCATGTCTGGTCTCACAATTTTCTGCTCCTCGCGTTGCTTCATTGCATCGACAACGAGCCGAATAAAATAGTCGGTTTTGTCCGTATCAAAGATACTGAAACCGAGCAGCTGTAAGACAAGATATATATTATATGTATAATGGTGGTTTAGATCAGCGGTGGGCACGCAGTGGCTCCGGGAGCAGCGGCTGCTCCCAACTTAGTTAGACTCTAATAGGGCTGTTGATCTCGTGCCCACCGCTGGTTTAGATGAAGAACAATGACTTACCGTGAAGAGTTTGGGCATTGTGGATGACAGCATGAACTTGAACATGGCCTTGCCCCGGAAGAATGCCACGGATTGGCCAATTTTGAAAAACTCGTTGTTCGGCGTTTTGTAGGAGCTAACCTTCAGTCCGAATGCGGTGGTGGCAATTAAATCGTTTGACAATCGATTGAAAACTTCCTTCATTTCCAATTCAAAGCCTTCACCGGATTTGCCAGCTGTTCCCTGCTGCTGCAAATGATCCATACACTCGGCGAAACTCTCGTTCATCAGTCCAAACATAGTGCGCATTTTGGCCGCGGTAAAGACTGGAGTCAGAGTATTTCTCATATGCTTCCAGCGTTGATCCTTCATTAGGCTCAACATATCGTTGATGAGTCGCTCTGTGGTCGTAAAGAACGGGCTGTGATTGGGGAAATGATCAAAGTCCTTGACTGTGATTTTTTTAATAATCTCCGGATCGTTCAATTGAATCATTGGTGTTTTAAAGTTGAAGAAGCCCACGAGTTTGCTGAGATATCAAACGGAATCGAATCAGTTAAGCACTCGAGATAAGACAATTCGTACTCACTGTTGCCGTGTGCGCGCATAGAACTCCTTCTGCAGCTTTTGGAAAGACACCTTGCCCAGCACAATGTCCAGGTTATTTCCCACAAGCAAAATGGGCTTCTCAAAGGGCAATCCGCGGTCAACAAACTCATTATGCGTGGCAGTTGCCCACTTGTAAAACCACAGCAAAAGCAGGCCCACAAAGGCCAATATATAAAGCATATCGACTTTTGCAACTCAATTGAACGTGACCTTGAAAAATACGGGTATCTTAACTGTTCTCCCCCGTACTGCACAATTATAACTAATTTTGTCGCAAATAAGCAAACGGGCTTTTATACGGCGGCTCTCCGATGATTCGCATGTGACAGAGACACTATTTTCCACTCGTCAATAGATAAAGTTGGGAGCGATAATGTGCGCACTTGAAAAAAACCTGTTGAGCATTTGTTTGTTGCCTTTTTGTTATTTGTTTTGTTTTTTGATTTTATCAATTTACCTTTGGTACTCTCTATGCTCTCATAAATAGCTATACGAAAATGAAACGTTCGCTCTCTCTCTCCCAGCTTGAAAAAACTTGTTTTAATTTAAGCATTCAATATATTTCTAAGTATTATTTATTTATTTAAATGAGTAGACTTATGTTTACAAAAGTTAAATCTACTAAAGGGAAGTATTAAAATGGTTCAAGTTACACTCTTTCTACTATCTTATCTGGGAGTAAATTTTTAAGAAAACAGGCCAAAATATATTAAATGTGAATGTATTCCAATGTAGAATCGGTGAATTTCTTCTAGCGTATATTGCTTAAGGCCCTATTCTCCTTCAGCTTGCTGTTTTTGGACCTTTTTTGAAAAAATTCTCATTTGAAAACGCAAAAAGATATTTGAATTTTGTTTTTTTTTTTGAATTAGTAATGAATGAAAGAAAATAAAAAAAATTTTTTCGCCGCGATACGAGGGCTGTTCAAAAAGTAATGAGACTTCAAAGTTGGGGTTATAATCAGTATAGATGTAATTCTGGCCCGTAGTAAAATAAAAATTTTGCGATTTTTTTTGACAAAATGGCGGCCATTCAAAAAAAAATTTCAATTTCTTTTTTTTTGTAGTTTAGTGTAAAAAAAAAATAGTAAAAAAAATCAAAAAATTTTTATTTTACTACGGGCCAGAATGGTGACAATTCGGCGTCGATTCCATTTTGTTTCATGAAAATCGGTTCAGTAGAACTGGCGGAATCGTGGCCGCCAGCTCGAAAAACGTGGTTTCGAAATAAACGCGTTTAAAGTTTTGACTTCACATGCATTAACATTAACATTGCTGGATAAAAATGGCCATATCTCCTTAAGTATTTCGAATTTCTAAAAATCCTTTTAGAGGCATATTCACAACTACCCAAGCTATAAATAAATGCAAAAAAAAAAAGTGGAAAAAAATTTTTTGCTGAAAGAGAATAGGGCCTTAAATAAATATTTTGAAGATGTTTCTAAAAGAAAATTTCACAAGATGTGAATTTTTAAACGATTTTAATTGGAAATGTCCATATGTTAACTCAATAATATTTATCAAAAAACACACGACTTTAATAAAAGGTAGACATCTTTCACATTTTGCACATTTTATTCCCCAATTTTTAATATTCTTTTTACATTTGCTGTATACTTAGTTTTTTCTGATTTACCATAATTTTGATATTATTATTGTAGTAATATTTCTCAATATTTTTATGGTGTATCTCTTATTTTTATTCATTTCCCACATTGGTTTTGATTTGAAGGACTCTAGTGTCATCTTGTGTCATCTATCAGTGTTTAAATCTCATCGATAATTGCGAATGATGTTGAACTGATGTTGACCTTGGAGCGCTCAACACAGCTCAAATTTCACACTGCTGAAGTAAAACAAGAAAATACAGCAACCATTTGGGTTATGGCTTGTCAGGGGCTTTTCACCTAAAATACTATCCAGTGATTGATGACTTCAGCTGTGTCGCGAGTCCTGACAAAAATGTCAAGCTGGCGAACCGAAATCTGGCTACACCCTGTAGCCATAAACATTTGAAAAGGGTATACACCATGCAAAGAACAAGGTATATTTTCGCATATTTCACCTTTTAAATATTTATTCTCTAATTGAAAATTTAAAAAAATAAAATAAAATTATTTTGAGTGTTTTTAGTGAAATTTGTTTTTTAAATTTATTTTTGACTAAAATACTTTTTGCTCCTTTTATCAATTAAATACTTAAATATGGTAAGAAATAATAAAATCATCACATAAATATTAAGAATAAATTACGATAATAATCTATTTCTCAAATTAAAATTTTGATATCTATTTTTATAGACTAAACTGAATAAAGTTTTGTTCTTTTAGGCCCTTTTTTTCAATGTCCAAAATAGGTGTTTGATAGCTATTGAAAAGAGAATTTGACGTAAAATGTATGGAAATTAATGTTAAATTTCTGACTATATGTCAAATAAAATTTATATGTACATTGAAAAAACGGCCCTTAGACTTACTTGGATTCAGATTTTAAATAGCAATAGCCCGAGATTGAGAAAAACCATTATTTATCCTTAATTTATATTTTGTTAATATAAAAGAGGGTATTGTTAAGTCAACAATGTCGGTACTAAACCAGGGCTGTCTTTCTTTGTTTGACTTTTTTTAGTTGTTGCAATGTTTCGAACTGTTGTCGAACCACACACACGTTGTTCTGTGGCAGATCCAGAGCCACAGTGAGGCGTGTGATGTAGCTGCTAAGAATGTGTCAACTTGTCGTCGAGTCTACGCTAACCGAATTTGATGAGCCATCATGCTGCTGGGACAAAGATAGAGTTAGGCACAGAGACAGAGATAGAGTTAGACATAGAAAAAGAGACAGGAAGTGTGACTGGATTTTTACGCCAAGTTTTCGTGTCAGCTGCAAGGGGCAACTGCAACTTCTTTTTTTTTTGCAGCTTTTCTCTGAGACTTGTGAAATTATCGAAATTTTATTATGGAAATTTTATGCAAACCATTTTTTGAACAGCGCCTGCTTTGATTTTGTTGTTGAAAATTAGTTTTTCAATTTGCCTTCGCATGCAGGCAGACAGCAAAAAAAGATATTCTACTCGAGTGTGCTAAGCTGGTAGTTATCCTGTAATCACGGCTCAAAAACGCTTACGAATATAAAATTTAAAGAATATAAAAATATCTTGAAATTGACGTATGTCAAAATTAACACTTAATATTCAAGAGTAGAATTGTTTGTAAAAATCGGTACTTACCATTATAAGTATTAAGGAATCAAAAGAATATTCTTTAATATAGCACATTATCTATCTATTAATAATGCGTTCTTTGTTAAATTTAAAAAAATGTATGCTCATTTTTCATAGTCCAGCTATCTATCATTTTATCTATTTATTCAAATGTGAATTGAAAATCTTTTCATAAATTTATTTAAACCCATTTTCTGCCGCTGTTTGACAAACAACAAAATTTTTAATTTTTAAAAACGATTTTTTAATGTGAACCAATAAATTTAATTCCAAATGGAAAATTACGAAAATTTTAAAATCAAGAATATGTTCACTCTGGTTATCCCACACTTAAAAAAATGTAATTCAAATTCGATTTTAGAAGGTCAAAATCAGCCTAGAAAAGTGCTATTTTTACGAAAAAAAAAACTACTTTTTTATTGCGGCATAAAATGGGTAAAACTCGCATCATACCCGTTTTATCCAGGGTATGAGTAGCAAGGACTTTGCCTTCTGGACGAACTTTTTCCTGCCGTCCGAAGAGAAACGACAAGAACAGCGTGTCCCAAAACAGAGACGCCTCTCTCGTCGTTTTTCTCCTGGCCAAGGCAAGGACAAGTTATGTGCATATTTTTTGGACTGTTTTGTCCTTTTTGAAAATGCAGATTGATTTGTATTTTTATTTGTATTTGTATTAGCTTTCGTATTTGGCTTTGTGAGCATAAATCGATGGAAATGGAAGCGCCGTACACCGCTGGAAATTGTCCTAAGGCCAAACTTATTAGCGCTGCATGGAGCTGCAGTTCTTAATTAAAAACTTTGCACAGTAGAGTCACAGCGGAGTCATAGATATTAAAAATACCGAGCCTTGCAACGCATTCAGCAACGTGCAACGTTCTATTTGAATTAATGCCACACGTACTGCGAGAGAGAGGCAGGGAGGGAGGAAGAGGCATGCAACATGTTGTTGGCCATAATGCAACCTGGTAACTGGACGGCACGTAATGGCATTCGCAATTGCCGTTCAACCCGTTTGAGCTGCACTTAGCCAGCACTGAATGACCCCAGTGACCCCATCCTGATGCTGTGCATCTTATGAAATTTATAAGCACAAAAGCTTCTTCTTGTTGGCATTAGGGGGCCTACAAATTCATAAGCCTGCAACTGCAAATAATTTCGCATAGAGCTCAGCACTTGGGTCAATAGGAAGTAACTTGGCAGTAATAATAAATTAGTTGGTTCAGTCAGAATAAGTGTGTTTACAATAATAAAATTAAGTTTAAATGCAACGAAAAAATATAGAAAGTTAAAATTAAATCTCAAAATAAAAAAAATAAAAAATTTTATAACTATATAATAAATAACTACATGTACATTAATTAAAGTAGCATGACGAACGATTTAATTGTCAGATTAATTAAATAGATTACATGCAAATAATACATACATATATGTACACCTGCGGTCAAAAAAATAGTAGTGCTCTTCTTTTTACTATAACAGCTATTGTCAGTCAGTTCAAATTTAAAAATTATATTTGGAAAGCGTCATCTAAATTCCGTTTGAATGATGTATTTTTTTTTCCTTAACCCATTAAGTACCACATTAAAATATTCGAATTTTAAAAAGGTCTACTTTTTCAACTTTTTCCTCGATTTTTTCCAAAAATGTTGGGATGCAAAAAAATTCTTGAAACAATTCTAAGAGTAATGAAAAGAAAATTTTCAAAAATATTTTTGCTAGTATTTTTAAAAATTTTTTGAAAACTGCAAAAAAAAGCACTTTTTGCATGAAAATGAGGAAAAATGGGTTAAAATGGTCATTTTTAGGGTTTTCAAAAATTTTTAAAAATACTAGCAAAAATATTTTTGAAAATTTTCTTTTGCGGTTACTCTTAGAATTGTTTCAAGAATTTTTTTGCATCCCAACATTTTTTGGAAAAAATCGAGGAAAAAAGTTGAAAAAGTAGACCTTTTTTAAAATTCGAATATTTTAATGAGTACTTAATGGGTTAAGGAAAAAAATACATCATTCAAACGAAATTTAGATGACCTTTCCAAATATAATTTTTAAATTTGAAGACTTGACTTAACAATAGTGTTATAGTAAAGAAAGAGCACTACTATTTTTTTGACCGCAGCTGTATATGTTTCATTTAAACGCTAAAAAATATGCACGAAAAGTAGAAAGCTAAACCAACTTTATGAAAATAAAAGATCATAATATTAACTAGAAAGGAAAACTAAATTTACCTGCACAAAGTTTATTTAAATTCGTATTTTATTAATATGTATGTTATCCTTTCAATTTTTTTTTATATTTAGTGAGCAGTTCTTTATTTACATTAAATTTGCAAATATTATAAATAAGAAAAAAACTATAGAATTTTTGTTAATAAATAAAAGACAAAATATTCGAGTGCAATTTAAATCAATTAATTTATGCATGTGATTACTTACTATATTTCCGCAAATTTTTGTTTTTTATTTATGTGAATGTTTGTTTACATTTTATTAAATTTTACTATCGTCACCTCAAGCAATTTTTTTTTGTTAAATAATATTATAATAAATCCAGCTTAATTTCTTACTTTTCGAGTACTTAACTGATTTTAATATTATTATTTTTTTATCAAAGCGTTAATAAAAAAGTTTCATAAATTCCATAACATTGTCAAAAAAAATATTATAAATGTGTGCATTTAAATTATGTAGTACGCATGCGGAAAAAATTACGTAAATTTGGGAAAAGGAAAAAGCTATTAACTTGGTTTGGCTTGTTAGTCAATTTATTTGAATTTATCACAATTTGCATGGCAGTCTTCAATGGCAATTTGGGTCTAATTTTATTTGCCATTTGTATGCACACATACATTTGTATATATATAAAGACAGCAACACATGTGTGTGTTGTTATTACCATTTTTGCATTTTTTTTTTTCGATTGTTATGTTTGACAGCGACAAATGTCAAAATGTCAGACTGTTAAAAAAGAATCGAAATCAGAGCAAAATCTGTGCAAAGGGGGCTGAAGGGGCAACTGTAACGGGTCTAAAGGCCACGTTTATTGTACACATTTTTCGCTTTTAGCCGTATTTGTCGGCCACATTCCACATTTGGTTGCAGCACGCCTAGAAATATGTGTTATAAATATTGTTTGCCAAAAAGCAAAAGTGTCCTGTCGTCCTGTCTGTGTGTGTATCTATGTAGCTATGTTGATTTGCAAAAAAAATAACAGCTATAAGAATTGAAATATTTTTGTGTCATTTTAATCCACTTCTCAAAATTTATTATGCAGAAACGCACAAAAATGTTCCCGCCAAAAACTTTTGCGAGCAGAGCGACAACAACAAAAAATGGCCAACTGTTTTAGCCCCTTTTTTTTTTTTGGTGTGGACTAAAGTTGTCCACATGTTTCGGGTCATAAATCTGCAATTACCAGTCATGCTGGCAAGATCTCCCTTTATTCCCTCTCTCTCTCTCTCTCTCTCTCCCCTCTCTTTCTCAGTTGTCGTTTGTCGCCAAGTTGTCGGGCAAGTTGAGGAGTCCCTGAAACCGTTGATGCATTGTTTTTTATAGTCTCCTTTTTTGTTGTTAGCTAGAACTGGACGCTATGGGTTTTTGATTCTCAGATCAATCTGTTGCAACTTAAAGCTGGCTTTTTGGCTGCTTCAATGTGGCACATAAATTATGCCTTGTTTGCTGCAATTTGATTGGAGGCATCGTGCAAAAAGTTCAGCTGCAAGCGACTTGCTTCACTTCGTTTCGGCCAAGTAAATAGGCAAAACTATTGCTGCAAGAAGAACATCAACTTTAGTTACCCCTTTCCGCTACAGCTGATAATTTTCTTTATATTTTCTTTTTTCAGCTATTTCTTGGCCAAGTTCTGAGTCGACCAACTGCAACTTGTATGCGTTCACGCTTGGCAGCCAATTCAAGTCGTGTCATTTTGTTGAGTTTGTGTTAAGAGTTGGCTTCTCCTTTTACTTCTTTCTCTCCGCCACTTTTGCGACTTACAAGCTTCTCGTAATTCAAATGTCAGTCACTCGGTAAGTCAGTCAGTCAGTCAGTCAGGCAGTGAGAAGCAAAAGTTCTTGCCAAGCATCCAACACTTGAGCTCGGCAACTGCCAAACCCTTGCCCAATCCTTAGACTCGTCTGCTGCTTCTACTTCTGCTCGTCTGCTCCTTCTCCTCCTTATGCTTGTGGTCGGGGATAATGCTTGTTACCTTCATGTTTCTTGTGGACAGGTGTTGTCACATTTGTGTGTGCCCGCACCCTCGTTTATCTTGTCTCCATTTCTGCTCCCCCATCTTGGCCTCAATTGTGTCGCATAAAACATGAATAACTTAAATAAATAATTTATTGAAATACTACACACAATAAACTACACAAATACATATTTAGAGAAAAATAAAGATATATTTTTAGAATGCCCGATAAATGGTAGTCATAAACCTTACTGAAAATTCATTTTTCATCTTTTTAGTTTATAATTTGAAGTTTTTCTTGATTTAATTTAAATTAACATTAAAAATAATTAACAAATTAATTAAAATTAATTAAATGATTAAAGTTAAATTAAAATAATTATGATTCTAAACACAAATCTAATTGAAATTCCATATAACAAACTACAAAGAAATAAGTATTGCCTACTCTCGGCTGCAATAATAATACAGAATGGGGAAATCAAATTATCTGATTAGTTTTTATCAATATTAAATCTCGTATTCTTCATTTTTATATAAAATTTTCGGAATCGATAAATCTGTTTGAAGTTCCATATAAAATTCCAAAAGCTAATTATTGCCTACTTTTCGGCTGAAAACAAATTAAAACGAATTATTCACATTTAATATTTTCCACATTTTTCCTCATGCACATTTCATTTGATTTACCTAAAGAAGAAACTTATAATAGGTATTAGCTGCGTATTTAGAAGTTGGCCAATTGTTATTGCCATTTCCAGCGGCAGTTGGCCAAAGTTGAAGCTATCATCAATTAAAAGATACGTGTTGGTGTCTAAGAATTATCTTTGATTTCAGTTTGATTGCTTGCAACGAGCAAATAAAACAACAAAACAACAAAACAAATGTCATTAATTAAGTTAATTTGTTGTACGTGTTTCAAGGACAAAAAGGCTTAGTTTAAGGTCCAAAACTCGAGCATATTCAATGTAATCTAAAAAGGTCATTGAATGATTATAATTCTTGCGCTTAATTAGCTGCTTTCAACTAAAATCGCTGTCTGCATCTAATTAGTTGATAATTAAATAGAAATAACAGCAACTCGACAAAGGATTCTTTCCCTTATTTTGCGTATTTTATTTTATTTTATTTCCACTTTCCCATTCAGTTTTAATTTCTAATGTTGTTTTGCTTGTTGTGAATTTTATGCTTTTGAGTGTCGGACTTTTTCAGTTGCCACAGTTGCAACTAATTTACAGGCTTTCCCCCTCCACTGCACCCCTCCAGCCCCCTCAGAGCACAGTGCACAAGTAACAAATCAAACGAGTCCTTTTGTAAATTACATTTGAATTATCCGTTCACTGCTGGCACGTTGTCTTTATCTTCCCCTTTCTCTTTCTCTCTCTCATTTTGTCTGTCTGTTGGCTCATGCATTCATTTACTGCAGCTCTTTTTACTGTTGCCACTGTTGATGCTGTTGATGCTGCCACATGGCAGCTGGCAAACATCCTTGAACAGACAACGGAACAACAATAGGAGCAAGGATCTGGCATGCAAAGTGGATCAAACAGCCAAAGTTAATAAACACTTTGCTCGTTGTGCACCAACCAACCCCCCACCCCTCACTCCTCGTTTCTCACTTTGTTTTTGTCCCGTTTTTAGTGTCCATTGCAATTTGGGTTTTGTTGCACAGTGAAATTGAATGCAAATAGAAAAACAAACAAACAAACACACACGCACTGCACTTAAATTTACGCGTTTTCCATTTCAATTAAAACAATTTCAATTGCAACTATCCTACCCTTCACTCCCTCCCTTCTTCGTTGTGGCAAACATTTAACGCCATGCCACTTCGAGCGCCATTAAGTAGGCAATGCTTTTTGTGTGTGCTCGGCTTTTTAGTGCATGCAAATGGGTTGTGTTGAGAGTGCCACCAAACTGGCTAATTATTTATAGGCCCAGTCATAGCCAAACTCGTCTGAATCGAGGCCGCATTCACTATTCCCCCCCCCCCCCCCCCTCTGTCTCTTCACTCCTCACCCTCAGCCATTTGTTCGATTACAAAAATGTTCATCTCATTTTTGGGCCACTGCATTTGCCATATCTATAAGCCATGTCTGTCTATTTAATCACTTGATTTTACCAGACATTGTCTTGCAGCTTTTGGCATTTTACCTGTGTTTTTTCCTTGCATTTTCCACAATATGAATGGCCTCGTTTATTGTTCAATTTTTCATTGTTTTCGACTTAAGCAAATGAATGCAATGCTTCTAGCCTAAGTATTCATATGCAACAATAAAATTTAAGCTAGTTTTAAACCATCTTTTTAGCTTAAAACTACAACACATGGAGAGATTAATTCAAAAAATGTAATGAACGTTTTAGTTAAAGAAATAAATCTGGAAAATTAATCTGCTGAGGAAAAATTTAGCACATAACAGAAAATTAGGTAGATAGATCAACTTACTATTATTCTGGAGCAAATTTAAGCATTGAAAAACAAAAAATAACAGATACAGATAGTTTTATATTTATTTTTATTTTTAGTTTTTGCAGTGTAATATTTCTGAAGAGTATTCTTGATTTTAAAGGACTTTTTTATTCCCTAGTTGGAAAATTAAAAATTAAAGCTATGAATTTGTTTTAATTTAAGTAGTTAATTCATTTTCATGAGTTCAAGAAAAATTACAGATAAGTTTAAGTATGTAAATAAATTATTAAAACAATTTTCATATTTTTGATATTATTTTATATTCTTGATTTTAAAGGACTTTCTATTCGCTAGTTAAAAAATGGCTAATTAAAGCTATAAATTTCTTTTTATTTTAAGCAGTTGAGTAACAATAAATGGTTACTTTAGAACAAGATATAAATCCTAGTATTTGGGGTATTAAGAAAGTCTGCGTCATTCGTTGGTTCCAAGTCTCGTTATATGTCCGTTTCAAATGCTGAGAAGGAAATCATCGGACGAACAACATGTCGTGCCTTAAACGGAAATATTGAGCTTGCACGGTGGAAATAGACCGTGGCTGCCTTTTATCGATATGAGTGGAGTGGAGGAGTGGACCAGGGACGGAAGCGGATAGGGAATGTCGTTGAGTCGTTGTGGCGACGTGCAAAAAACACTTGCCATGTCCTCTGACACTTGAGCGACGTTCAAATGTAACGGAAATGAATTTTATGCTGAGGTGCCAAAGAGCGTAACACTAATAAAAATGGTAGCCAAAGTTGGCAGATACAAATACATAAATGGTAAAGACACTCAGTCAAGTAACTGTTGTTAGCTTTAACTTTTATATTATATTATTTTATTACAGCTGCTTATGGTTTTAGAACAAGCTAAATTATTGTGATATAGTGTGCTTAAATATTTATTAAAAACAATAAACAAGTATGTAAATTGTTTACTCTGTCAAAATAATTACTTGGCATACTGTAAATGTATTACCAAAAGATAGATACAAATTTGTGTGCATTATTTACGCGTTGCTGGCATTTTATGCTAATAAATTACCAATATGCACGAAGGCAAAACTTTTGTTGCATGCAACTTTTGGTATGTGTATGTTTGTATGTCTGAATGTAGGTGGGGCAGCTCTATGCGAAACTCACAAGCTGCACAAACACACACACACACACACACTTATACGGCAAGAGGCACACACACATACATCAAGCAAAGGAACGCATTTATTATTTTTTGATATTTTTTGCATACAAAATAAAAGCGAAAAATCGAACTATGAAAAAAAGTCACAGACATGACACACAACCAACAACAATAACAACGAAGAGAGAGCAGGGCTCTATCTGTGTGGGGGAGTCAGCTTGTATATGTATTAGTGCGTGTGTGTGTGTGTTCTGTGCATTGGTTGACGCCAAAGAAATTTGGCGTCAGTTTTATGCGAGCAGAAAAAAAAGGTAAAGAGTGGGCGGAAAAGGAACCGCCAAAGGGAAAGAGAGTGAAAAGCAGAGAAGTGAAAAAAGTGTACGAGAGAAGGGGGAAAAAACTGACTGCGGGAGGAGGAAAGGGGAATGTGGCGGCCAGTGCCTCAGACGAAGGGTAACAATGGCAAACAAAAATCCGGAAAAAATAGCAAATCGTATAAAAATAGCTGCAACATACGCACACACACATACACAGCTCACACACACACAGAACACACACACGCACACATACAAATATAATTCCACACTTGCAACCAAAATGTGGCCAAAAGTGAAACTGCGAATGGCAACAGCGGCTAATGTGGCATTTGGCAGAGAGGCTTAAACCAGGCGCAGCTAATGGAGACTGACACGCGGGGAAGGGGGGAGAGAGGAAGGTGAGAGGGGAGGACAAAATGGTAGGCGCTAATTGCAGTCAAGCTGACTAAAGATCGCGGGTGGATAGAATGCATGTAATAAAGATTGATTGATAAAACAGTTCGCCTAGAAGATACTCTTTAACTTATAATATAATATCACATAATTGAATAATCAGTATACATATTTCCAGTATTATACTTTTCTACTTTCAATAACTCCCATTCAGCCGAAAGTTAAGGCGGCTTTTTAATTAGCAAAATTATTAAATTAAATTCAATTCAATCGTGACAAGTTCACACGCATTTATAAACACCTTTTTTATGCGCGAGAAATGTTTTTTGAAAAGTTTTTTACTTAAAATCGTTTTTATTTTTAAGTCGGCATAAGTTGTAATTTTTTCAAACAATTCTCTTTGGATGGTATTACTTTAAAAACACAATCAAGTTTCAGCAAGAAAACATTTGAAAAGCATTTTTCAATGCTTCTGTTAACTAACTTTATTTTGACGTAAAATGTATATAAATGAATGCCAAATTCAAAAAATATCTCACAGATTTAATTGATATGGACTATGAAAAAAAAAGGGAAAAAATCTACTAAATTAAATTTATGCTGGTATATTAGTATAATATTATATTATTGTATTAAATATAATCTTAATTATTTTAATTTAAATTAAAAAAATACACAACAAATGACTTGAACTATTTTTGAAAAATTAAAATAAAATTATTTGGATTATTTGAAAAACTACTTTAATAAACATCAAGTTAAGATCATCTAACAGTTGGCACAATTTCCTTAAAGCATTACACTATGTAGTGCACTCGAAATTCGTGTGCAATTGTGTACAATTTTCACACCTGGCTGCACCTGAATGCAGATAGAGGAAGCATGAAATCAAGAAGAGGAAACTGGAAAAAATTTTATGCTAAACTCAAGTAGCTATCATATGAGTATTTTTTGGCTGCCAGGTAAATATGGCTGTCGTGGCAGAGATAACGCTAACACCGTTCAACTTTTGCCATCTTTTGCTACAGATTCCTTTTGGCCAGAGAAATGGGCAGGGGAAGGGGCAGGGACAGGGGCGTGACAATATGTATGTGTGTGTGTGTGTTTAGAGCTATGCATTTGATATTTTTGCAAAAGACATGTAGACAAGCAGCGCACACAAACAAAATCAAAGACAAATATTATTGAAAACCAAAATTTCAAGGTAAACACAACTGCAATCTGTGACCTGAGCGGTGTTGTCATTTTTAGCTATTTTTTTTATAGCTATACTAAGATAACTAAAGATAGAAAATGTTGATAAAATTAATTGAAACGAGCTTAATTACTTTTCCATGTTGCCAGATAATTTTAATGTTTGGAAAATTCAATCAAAAATATTTGCATGGGAAAATGTAGAAAATACACAATATTTAACAACGTTTGCAGCCCTAATGAATGTATTCAATAAAATGTATTTAATAAATATAAAGATTCTATAGATGATGAAATGAATCAGGGATTAAAGCCTTGACCGAAACCGTTACCGGTATTAACCGATTGAAATTGGTAAAAAAAAACTTTATTTTATACCTTAACCGAAATAATTCAAACTGAAAAAACAGTTTTGTAACCGATTCATGCATTCCATTTTGTTGTTAATGTGTAATCAACCTTTTTAAAAATAAGTTTGGATTTTATATTTAATTTGAATATGAATTCAATTAAATAGATTTATCTTTTATTGAAATTAAAGAATTATCGATTATATATAAACATATGTTATTCTTATAAAAATTTCAAATTTACTTTTCATATCATAGCGGTGTCCGATATCCAAAGATTTTACGTAGCCGATAACCGAAAACCAAAATTTTAACTTTACCGAAACTGTAACTGAAACTCTGAAAATTTTATTGTATTGTATAAGTCTAATTTTTGAATTGAAAAATTTAAACTAATACTTATTACAACAATTATATTTTGTATAGTTTTTATCTATTTCTAGCTACTTTTCGCTCAAACTATCAATTTCAGACCCTAAAAATACGTCAACACTGCAACTTAGAAATGCAAGAGGAGAATGGGAAACTGGCTGTTGATAACCCTTCGTTTTGTTTGTCTGCTTTGCCAAGCGATGCGATTTTCGTACCAATATTTCAAGCTTCAGTGACAAATTTGCACTGCTGACTTTAAGACCATAAGCAACGGCGTCTTTGAGTCATTTTTCTTCTACGTACGTAGGTATTATCTGGGCAGTGGCATCGGCTGGACAAGGACCAACAGCAATTAAGTCTGCGTTCTGGCAATTTACAGAGTGTCGCAGAGTCAGTGACCATAATTCAGAGTCGGGCAAGCAACAGTTGCTACTGGCCAGAACAGAAATTGTAGCATACTTATGAGCTGGGCAAAAACTGCAACGACAGCGGAAGTGAGAATGTTCCACTGAAAACTAGGTGAACTCTTGGATTTATTGGGTGCTAAAACTCAAAATGCAAGTCAGCGTGCCAAACTTGGGGACAACAAACTGAAATAAGGCCCAAACAAAAGACTTGAACAAGTTCACTTGTGTTGCAGCTGAAAAGAGATGGAAAACAACATTTTTTTCAATTTAGTTAAATATATTTAAATGTATACATATTTTAAAACTACTACTCCAGATTTAAATTAATAATTTAAATAATTGATTTGTTTGCTTTTTAAAAAATGTATTTTCTTTTCAATTTCTTTGTTTGAATTTTTTTTTAATTTTAATTTGACCTCATTTAAATAAACGACAACTTAAACATTATGTTCAAAGCAAGAAAGCCTCTTTTGTTTTTAGCCTTAACACTTTAAGTTGGCCAAAGGTCTTCACGCTGTTGTTGTTCTTAATGTGGCCAAAAGCAAACGTTAAGCCAGCACTTGAATGGTGTAAAATGTGACGTGATGTGCAAATATTTAATTGCTAACAAACGCCAAAGGCAAGACAATTGGCGCCTGTTTGCATTGCATTTCATACCATAATAATAATAATTGCATATATTGTATACAGAGGGCATCTAATTTCAGAGCTGAAAGGATATGCGGGGTCATAATTATCCTAGTAACGACAATGAAACTGGTCAGCAATTAAAGGGCGTTGGATGCAAATAAATACTCGACTAAATATAAACCAAATATGTGCTTAATAAATAAAATTAATCATGCATAGTTATTAGTCACACAAGCATTTAATTATTGGATACGGCGCTACTCTAGTATCACAACAACGTTAAAAAACAAATTAAATTAAAATAAAATAAATAGACAAATATAGTAAATAAATCATGTTTAAGCCTATTGCCTTATTTAAGCTCTTCAAGTTCTAGATTAACTGACATTTAGTACGATTTTGTTCTGCTCTTACATTAAAAACTGTTAATATGTTTTAAGTTCTGTTGTGGTTTTGCATTGCTTTTGATTTAGCTTTAACATTACTGGCTGTTACATTTAAGAGCGTCAATTCTGTTCTTCTAGCTTACATTACAGAAAAGCGCGCTGTAAACTTATATTGGTGCGTTTGCTCTTGTTAAATAGCAGCAAAAAGAGCTGTTAGCTAAAGTAGGGGAAGGCAAGTTGATTGCTGGTATGCAAAATGCTTTTCTCTTTTGCTGCTAACGGCGTTATGTTAGGTAATGTTAAGTTATAACAGCATGTTGCAGCTATGTAAAAAGCTTTACAAATTTTATGCGAAATATTTTATTGTCCTTCTTGTAAATACTGTAATAAATAAAAGATTGAAGTGCAAAAAAAATATGTAATGAATGTTTAAGATTTAAAGTGAAAAAAAAACTTTTTTCTGCAAAAGAAGATTAACTTGGAGGGAGTTTTGCAATAAATGGGATATTTTTAATATTTAAAATATTTTGCCGTATATTTCTTTTTGCACATTTTACAAATTTATTTATTTAAAAACAATTGATTTATGAATTTATGAGTCAAATTTTAATATTGAATGTTTTTAAAAATAAATTAAAAAATGTCTTTAGCAGATTATGGCAAATTAAACTCTTAATTTTAGCTCCAAGTCCTTATTATAAAACTATTTCAAAGGCTGAAGAATATTGTATAATAACAAGTCAACTAATTGACAAATATTTGTTATAGTTTTCAAAAGAAAACAATCGATAATGGCCTTTTGTTGCTCGTTTATTTATGTTGTTTGCCAAGTGTTGCCAGTTTAGCCATTAAATATAAAAAAAACCATTTAATAATGAACTTTATCGCCCTAAAATACTTAACGAGAGGCCTCAACAACAAGTTGGTTGCCAACGTTGCAAGGCAACTTCATGCCACCAATTTAATTAATCTGCACAAAATATGCAACGTTGCAAAAGTTTGCCAGGCGTCTACACACTCACACACACACATGCCAAAGCTATAATGCTTGACACAAAAAGTGTGTGTGTGTGGGCGCCTAAAAGCAGACAACGGCAAAAGGAGCAGCCAGCAACGGCAATAAGATTACTTAATTGATTTAAATTTGCTTGTCTAGTGGGCACAAGAGGCGTGGCAAGGGGGCTGCTTGCGATGATGAAGTTGTTGACAAGCTCTCTGGCAAAAGAAAATGTAAACAACAACAAGGAAAAGAGAAGCAGCAGGATAAGGAGAAGCAACAAACAGCTGCAATAAGGCAACAAGGACGTCGCCGCAGAAGTGCAAGTAATTGAAAAGCAGCAAAAGCAACAGCTGCAACAACAACAACAACAACAGCACAAACAACAACTCAAGTTGACGTTTGTTGCAGTTGCAACAGCTTCAAGTGCCCCCCACACGACACACAAAACTGAAGAAATTTCGTTGACAACGTGTCGTATGCGTTATGTCTTTTATAATTACACATAATTAATGGCATTACGCTTTAAGAATGCCTGGCTAACGTATTCAATTTGTCAACATATGTATGTCAAAGTTTCATCATACTCCGCCCGTTTGTTTGCCATCTGGTGAAATTGCTCATACGCCGCATAAGCCAGAGGCCGAAGTGACTGCGATTCGTGTTTAGGTCGGACACCAAATCCATATACGAATCATTGTCGCCATCAACTGACCCGAAAAACGTCTTTGCTTTCTATGTTTTAGACCCTGTACTTAATACGTACAAAGAGTCGGTTAAATTGGTTAAAAGGGAAATGTGTGTAATAAACCGAAGAAGGTGTGCAAAAAAAATTAAAAAAAATATTTGTTTCTATTCAGAAATAAGGATTTAAATATTCCTAAAATTGGAGTCAGCATCTTGACACATAAGACCACTTTTATTTGGTTTCTTGTCAAGTTGTCTTGCTGAAAAACAAATTTTTGAAGAATATTCTTGTTATTAGAAATCCCATATTTTTTATCACAAAGCAGATTAAGATTCTAGAGTTTTTCAAATAATATGAGTTATTTTATACCCCTTAGCAGAAATAAACTAACTTTGTGTAAAAAACCTTTTCTTCTTATAGAGTTGATCGCAGCAAAAAAAAAACCCAATTACAATCTAACTTTCCTAGCTCGAGTAATGGAGATATTCGACTTATAGAGTTATTTTTCTTAAGTTTTTTATCATGGTATCAAACCAAAACAAATATAAATTTCGATTAAAAAAAAAATTTTAAAATGTTAAAGATATGAAATTTGAAATCAAATATGTATTTAAAAATAAAGATCTTTTTATTAAGACCAATACATAAATTAAATTAATTCTAAAAAAAATGATACCTTAAAAACATAATTTCAGATTATGCTTGACTTTATCGAATTAGCTGTTATGCATTAATTGGTTTCGTAACATTTATTTATGTTGGAATTATTTAGATTTTTTGGTTTTGGTATAAAAGAGTTACGGATACCAATTTGAATCAGTTAATAGCGGTTAACGGTTATGGTTTCGGTTTTAATCCCTGCTTCTTATAATTTTAATTTTTTTAGTTTGTTCTTACAGAGTAAGTACAGGGTCTCTCACAGTCGAGTTTTCTCGATTGTAGCTCTAACTGCTAGTTTTTTGTTTGCAGTAGCTTCTGTTATTAGGAGAGCCCACTGCGCCACACGCTCGTTAGCATTAGCTGACCAACAACAACAACAGCAACAATAACAACAACAACAACAACAACAGCAACAACAACAGCAACAACAACAACAAGGACCCTGCAACATGTTTGTCCTCACAAGCAGCTTAGTCATGCCCTGCAGCGACAATGGGCATGAGGATGGGGATGAGGAGGATGAACACGAGACCAAGCCGAATTTTCACTCCCCTTTTTGTGCTGTATGTGACTTGCATGCTGCTCTCTTGCACTGGGCGCCAAAGTTTTGACTTCAATTTGACCAGTTACAAATTTTGGCAGCAACAACAAAAACAACAAAAAAGTGGCCAAAAATAGAGAGTGTGGTAAAAGACTTGGCTATTTGGTGGGACGTGTTCTGAGCTCAGCCAGCAATCATCCAGCAGAGCATCATTAATCCAAAGCTAAGCCCAAAGAATGCCCATGAATTGCGAATAGTGGCAGTAAGCACAAACATAGATACACATAAGCTACTATTCGATAACAGCCTATTTAATTAGATAACTTACAACATTAATTTTTTTTTTTCTGATACAATTTTTATATTTTATTTAAAAAGTTGTTTGCTACTTTTAGTGACAATTTAATCTAGTTTTACAACAACTTTCGTAAACTTTATTTGTCTATTTTTAACAAAAGCTTCGCTCTTTGATTCCCTTTTAGTAAAAATATGAGTGAACTGAAAAATGTATATGAAGCAATCAAAGCGATGAAAGAGCTTTTAATTTGAATTTATGCATCAGTTGAAAGAGAGCAGAAACGGCAGAGTTTGAGCGTGACGTGGATTTATCAAGAGTCGGTCTACTACGACCAACTTGTTGGAATTTTCATTCCTTATTAATGATGCATTCCAGAGGAAAATGCAAACTGATGTCATTTATACTGATTTCAGTAAAGCATTTGACTCAGTGAATCATGATCTTTTACTTTTTAAACTTGGTTGCATTGGATTTCCTTCTCCTTTACTTTTCTGGATCTCTTCTTATTTAAAGAATAGAACACAGAAAGTTCTACTCAGATCTACCATATCTAAACCTGTTTCTGTAACTTCTGGTGTTCCTCAAGGTAGTCACCTGGGGCCCTTATTCTTTACACTTTTTATTAACGACCTTCCGTCAATTTTATTAAACTCTCGCATACTAATGTATGCGGACGATGTAAAACTTATCCTGTCTTTTAACGATCCTGCTCAGCTTGATCTACTTCAAAATGATCTAAATTCTATGCAACTTTGGTGCTTGGCTAATCATCTTCCTTTAAACTGTTCTAAATGTATGTTCATGTCTTTTAGTCGCTTAAAACCCTTTCTTGGTTCTTATACGATTGATAATGTTCCATTACAACGTATATACACCGTTAAAGATCTGGGTGTTCTATTCGATTCTAAACTAAACTTTAATCTTCATATTTCCTCTATCATTAACGTAGCCAAGGGCGTGCTTGGATTCATAAAGCGTTGGTCGAAAGAATTTAACGATCCTTTCACTACCAAACTCCTTTATGTATCCCTTGTACGTCCTATTCTAGAATATTGCTCATGTATTTGGTCCCCTCAATATAGGAACAACGAGGTCCGTATTGAGTCGATCCAGAAGCAATTTCTTCTCTTTGCTCTACGTAGTTTAAATTGGGATCCCAATCTTCGCATACCTTCTTATTCCAGTAGACTTTTACTTATAAACCTTCCTTTACTATCTGATCGTAGAAAAATGCTTAGTGTATTATTTATACATAATCTTATTAATGGTAACATTGATTCTTCTTTTCTTTTAAGTCGTCTTAACTTCTCTATTCCTTGTAGACCAACTAGAAACTTTCTTCCATTATCTCTTCCTATTTGCACCACTGATTATGCTTTGCACAATCCTTTTCGTGTTTTATGCACGTGTTATAATTCTCTCTTTCATGTGTTCTCTTTGAAACACACTCTGTCTTCTATTAAAATTTGTATTCTCTGTCACCTTCGGTCCATCTCTGGCCAACTCTAACTTCGTGTCTTACACCTCAATTCTGTCTATTCTACTCTTACTCATATTCTTCTTTGTTCTGTTGATCTTAATACTTCTGTCTTTTCACTTAACCTTCTATATTTTTCTACTTTCTATTTCCTGTGAAATTTGCAACCAACCCTAGCTGTGAACAGGGGCATAGCTTGCCGGACCGGCTAATAAACTTCCCCCATCGGGTTGCATTTTTCATCCTTACTCTCCATTTAATTTTAAGTTTAAATTAAGTCTTATTTATTAATTCTATCTTTAATTCTTCACTTTTCCTATCCAGAATTAGGCTCTAATAACGCCACTGACAGACCTTGGCTGTGAATAGGGGCATAGCTCGCCGGACTGGCAAATAAAACTCCCCCATCGTGTCGGTGACGTTATTAGACTAAACTTGTAAGTTCACTTAGGCTTTCTGTTCTTTTTAATTTCTTATATTATTGTAATATCTATTCTATATTGTATTTGTTTTAAACTTTTGGCAGCAATGTTTGCTTTAAATAAATAAATAAATAAATAAATAAATACAATAATATTTTAGTCTGCTAAAGAGATGCTTTCTGATCAACTGATGCTCTCTGATCACACTGAGCACTGATTGGCCAGTGTGTGTATGTGGGGGTGTGTTATGTTCTCCTTGCAGTCGCCTGTGGAGGTGACGTCGTCCGATGTGGTGAGGATACAATAATTTTTCACCTCTCTCTCTCCGCTCTCAGAGAGACAAGCGCTAGAAAAGGTTGGCGAGCGATTTACGTTCTGCACTCTTCGTTTGTTATTGTTTCAGATGACAGAAAAGCAAATGTTTTCGCAAAATAATTAAAACGAAATAATTCAAAATTATTTATCATGTCTTAATACATAATTATTATTTTCATTGTTTTCTGAGTTTATTCGTAAAGAAGAAGACAATAAAAAAAACATGCGATACACAAACTCTTTGGACAATGTTTGCAGGCATACTGTCAAATGTTTGTATCCTCGAAAGAGAGCAGCTGTGGTGACAAAGTCACCTAGTCAGTGGTGCCAGAAGTAGTCCGTTAAAAACGGCCAGATTTGAATAAGCAAACTTCAAAGTAAGCTAAATTTTATTATATTTCTAAATTGAAATGCAAAAGCGGTAGAAATGAATTAACAGATTGCTATGAAGCACAAACAAATTTTTATATTATTTCTTCAAAATTTACTTATTCAAGTCTGGCCGTTTTTAACGGACTACTTCTGGCAGCACTGCACCTAACAGTAAATATACCTTGGCCTGTGGTCAACAGGTCCTCTCTCATTAACTAAAAGAGAGCATTGTACAAATTGGGCAGAATCTTATGTCTAAATGTTTGCCTATGAAAAAATTTGGAGAGCGCGATGGAGCGTGCCTAAAAATTCGGACGAGAAGAGGAAATGAAGAAGAGCTAAATTTATAAATAGGGCCACAAATTGCAGTTGCGATGCAGATGAGAAAGCGACCATTTGGATATAATATAGTGTAAAATGTATGAAGATAAATAAAAGTTTATATTACTTAAAGAATAATTTCAAATACTGAATTTAAGTTCGATTTATTCTTAGCCTTTTTCACGTTTTCAATAGCCGCAAACCCTTGAAGTCCTTTTCCTCGCCCTCCCCCGTCTAGGACGGAAATTGAAAAAATGCAGTCGGCATTTTGTTCGGACAGTTTCAAGAAAAACTGTCAACGACAGCACTAAAACAGAAAACCAACAAGGAGAAGACGCACATAGACCCCCTCCCCTCCCCCATTTAACCCTCTTTCTTAGGAGCCAAGGGTTGGGGGGACACTGGTCGGTAAGTCGTGTCGTTCACATGCATTTTATTATAAGGTTGTATATGTTTTTCTATTCGTTTCTCTATATGCTTTCAAATGCCTGCCAAACACTTGCTGTGGAATTCGTAATTGTGGCAGAGATTTTCCTAGAATTTCGAGTAAAAACCCTTTTCTCAAATAAGGGAAGAAAGGCAAAAAATATTTGTAATGCTTACGTGAAATATCTACATGCATGTTCTACGGAGTATATAAGGTACTATGAGTTTGGGAAGTCCCAAGAAAATCAAAGCTTTTTTACTTTAGATACTTTAGATACAAATTTATTGAAATTTTTCTCAGATGTCGTTGAAGCAATTTGATTAAAATGATTTATCCTTTCTTTTTTCATGATGTTTTTCTCCCTTTATAGTTTTAAGCAACCCCAAGATTTTTTAGCGATTCTCTTCGATATTCTGAAACAAGTTCTAGATGGTATTAGCTAGATGGTATTAACTATGAAATTATCTTCAATTACTGATGTAAAACTGGCTTCACTGTCTAGATTTACATCACTAACTCCAAACAAAATCACACAAAAATCCCAGGAAATATCGATGATCCCCGTTAAAAAATGATTTCCATGATTTTCAATATTTTGTTTTGATTCTTTATTAAAAATGTAAATTCTGAAAATGCGGAATACCATAGGTTTTGTTGATCTGTTCATATATGTATGTATGTGTGTGTGGATGCACAAATAATTGGTTGTATTTCTTTATCAATTTTCAATTGTTTACATTTTCCGCTGATTTAATTTGATTGGGTTTTCATCTCAGCTCAGCTTCATATTGAATTACATAATATTATTTGCATAATTTGTGTACATATCATGGATTTTCCTTTATTTATTTTTTTTAAGGTTTTTGTTTTATCATATTTATTATAAACGTGTCTTTGTGGTTTCTCATGCACAAATTTTAGCCGATCACAAAACAGAAGAACCAAGCAACTATTGATAGCAATATACACAATACATAGTATATATAGTATACATATTTATGGTATACAAATGGATTGCAAGCACATCGAGCATAGTAAATTGTGGGGAGCATTTGTTTATATATACTTGTGTATGAAGCAGACTCGACATTGTTTTGTTGTTTTTTTTTTTGGTAGAGAAGGGGATTGTGAGGTGAGGTTGATAGTGATGGGGAGGATAACGGTGGTCGAGGGTGTAGTTGTGGTTGTGTTGAAGGATTATACATCAAAGTTTATAATTTTAGTTCACAACAATCAATTTTGGCTAACACAAATGGATTTGACTTTTGCATTATGTTATGTACTTAACTGCCATATGTTGTATATTATTAATTATATATATTTTTTGTGTATAACTTTTAGGCATATCCCAAATTTTGCGACAAGCAAGCAATTATTGTTGTATTTCTGCTATTTTTTAAAACATGTCTAAAATTGCATTTCATGTGTAATGGAAAAAAACATGTGTCATGTTTGTTGTTGTTGTAATACATTTGTTGTAGTTGTTTGTTTTTTTTATATTTTATTGGATATTTTAATCGCTTTTGGTTTTCTTATTTTTTTTGGCAACGGCCGCACAACAATGCTGAAATAATGTTGTTGTTTGATGTTGTTTATGTTGTTGTTGTTGTTGTTGAGCTGCAAGTTGCCTTTTTTGTCCTGCCACAAGCGCGCACCCATCCACCAAAGAATCGATCATCGTGTCCCGTTTACTGATCCTCATCGCCCAGCTCATGCTTAATCTTAGAGAAGTCGAACGTCTCGCCAGTTCCACGCTTGAAGATGTTCAAAACATCCAAGCAAGTTGTCTCAAAATGCGTGGTAGCATCATACGATTCCGAGATGAAGATTTGCGACTCCAGACCATCATCGATGGGCTCCAAATAATCGGAAATGGTGACAAACCTTTGTGCGATCGGTTCGAGCAAGTCGAGGCCAGGCTTAATCTCCACTTCGGGATTGTCAGTCTCCACTGTAGTCGAGACCATGCCCACAAACCAGCCCTTGGCGGCCACCTGATGGGTGGAGCTGACCAGCGATACATAAATGTCCGATTTGCGACCGACTTGCTTTTGTGGAATGATGATTTGAGTGGAAAGTCCATCCTTGGTGCTGGCCACCGGATGGTCCAAGATGCAAATGCAACGAATGACCTTGCCACGCTTGCGCACCTGTAAATCGAATCAAAGAAGGTTAGATAGACCCATAACCAAAGACGGGATTAACTGATGAACTAACCTTGTCGGGCACATAGCTGGGATCGCAGTAAACCTGCTTGCATTTGGCGATTTCATCGCCAGAACGCACGCCCACGACCTTGCCGCCCTCGCCCAGGACAATCTCGTCAATGGGCTTGTCCAGCATGTAGGTGCCACCATAGATGGCCGACAGACGGGCAAAGCCCTGCGGCAACTCCCCAAGACCATACATGGGATACAGATATGGCGATTTGCCATATCTCGCCAGCGAATCCGAATACAGTTTGATGCGTCGTATGGTGTTCACAGCCGGCTCGTTCAGATACTCATCGTCACGGAACAGCGCCAGCGCATGGCCAGTAAAGTCCTGGGTGTTCTTGTCCAGCCCGAACTTGTCGTAGAGGCCCTGCATGTTGGCTTTGGTTGGATCAAAGTCCTTCCAGGTCTTTGGGTCATCCTCTCGGAAGTCCTGCACGTAGATCAAGAAGTTGCGGAAGCGACGCTTCTCAAACATACCTAAATAAAAAAGAAAATATCATTTATTAATAATATAAGAATATAAGTATTAATTAAATGTGAAATTATTGCATAACAATACAAATTTAAAACTTAAGATTTGTATTTAAATTTTAATGCTCTGAGTATTTAAAAAAAAAATTAAAGCAATCCAATCAGACTAAGAGATCCAATCAGATTACGTGGTTAGTAGGAGTAAAGAGATGCATAGCTATATAGAAAAGGGACATACAGTCGAACTTCCCTAACTCGAACCTCCCTAACTCGAAGTCTCTCTAACTCGAACAAAATCGAGTGGCAATACTAGGCAAATTTCCTACAATTCTACTTCCCTAACTCGAAGTCTCCCTAGCTCGAACTTTTTTCGTGGATAATGGTGATTCGAGTTAGGGAAGTTCGACTGTATTCAGGTATATTATTAATAATATTATAATAAAGGTATAAATTCAATATGAAAATATTGAATAACAATGAAAATTTAAAGCTTAAGATTTATATTTAAATTAAATATAAATGTTTAGAGTATTTAAAATAAAAAATAAATGTTCCAATCGGACACACTGTTCCTATCAGAGGCAATGATCCAATCAGATCTAATGGTCTAATCAGACTGTGGTTAGTAGAAGGAAAGAGATGCATTGATCTTTTAAAATTCATAACTGTATAACAACGGGATTTATTCAAATTTCAAATTATGGAAACGAGGGGTGGACTGTAAATTTCTCCCCTAGCGACAGGCAAGACAACTTGAAATGGCCAATTTGTGGGTAAGCCACCACCACCAACTGGCTGAATGACGTCATACGCTCATATGTGTGCTGCTTATAACGGCTCTTGGTAAAAGGGTTCAATGCGCCTTGCGTGCCTACTTTTTATGGCCAACTCACACTTCACAAAATTGGCAATAGCCACAACGAATGGCGGAGAAATTCGCAAATAAAAAACAATTAAAAATGCATCGTGATTGGGCCAATTGCGTTTTGTAATCATCGACTAGCAATTGTTGAAATTTGGCCAAAACAAAGCAAACACAACAACAATCGCAGCTGCTGAAAAATGAATCAGCGCAACAACGGTTAATTACTTAAAAAATGTAAGCGCAGAGTTGCCATATGTGTCATGTAAAACAGCTGGCAACACTCGCATTCTAATTGGCAATAAATACATGTGTGTGTAAGTTGAAAGAAACGCAAAATAATGCGTTTATTAATCTTTCTATTAAGCTTTACACGCTCATTCGCCATATATGACGATGAGAGTACAGCATCAAAAATAAAAAAAAAAGCATAGAAGACATTCGTAAAATGGGGGGCAGGAAATAAGGCGGCTTTAAGCGCTCACACACACACACACAAGCATAGCACACAGCAGGGCCACCAACAAATACGTGTCACAGTCAAAAGCAAAAACAACAGCAGCGAGTGCCATTCGCCGAATGTAAGCCGAGACAAAGAAATATGGAGAAAACGCAAAAGGGGAGCGCAGATAAGAGCGAATTATGTATGTACATAGAATTTTCGCAGTTACCTTTGCAATATTACAGTTGATTGTAACAAATTGAGAATTGAGTCGTAGTCGACAACTTACCCATGAGATCAGATGCCAGCGCCTCCTTTTGATCCACCGGCACTTTGGCAATTTTGCCACCCTTGTAAACGTAACTGCCCTCAATTGACTTGAACTCCAGATAACGGGTAACGCCCGTGTGTATCAGCAGTTTCACCAATTGCCCGTTGGCCATTAGAAACTTGGGAATCAAGTCGACATTCCAGTCACGGCCACGCCCGAATTTCTCGCCAGGCGCCTCCAGGCCATAACGCTGGAACAGCTCCTCCAGCGGCGTAATGGAGGCCGACTCGCCGCCATAGTATTTGTTGCGATCAATATGCAGGACTTTCTTGCCCGACACGGAGAGCATGCCGCTCAATATGCACTCCTTCAGGCCGGTGCCCAGAACTATCGCGTCGTATTCCTCATTCATGTTGGCGTTTTTATTACAATGCACCAGCTACTTTTTTAATTCAAAAGATTTTCACTTTGCGACGTTGTCGACGTTTTTACAATTTTCGTTCTACTCGTTCGTTCTCTACTCGCTTGAAAACACGGTTGCCACAATCTTCTTATCTTCTCTCTATGGATTTCTGTTAAATGTGTTGTCTGGTCTCATTGTACAAAACAGCTGTTAACTTAACAGAATTTGGCACTCGTTGCATTTGTGGCGTGCTGCCAACCGCATTTATTCAGCTTAAATGGACATTCCCTATTTGGCGCGCTTTTCAATGGCCGACGCAATTACTTTTTCTTACAAACAAAACATTTAACACAGAATTTTTTTATAATTTTCAACACTAATTTTAAACCAACTTTCTATAAATAAAACATAGCTTGCTCGATTGCACCACAGTATTCAAACACGTGGCAGCCTTGTTTTCCAAAAAATATCGATATTTAGTATAATTATTTAATAGCATATTTTTAATCATTTTCCTTTAATTTTCATGACCAGTTGTGACGAGCTCCCAACATTTTTTAACTGTATCTCCCTTATTTTACTAAATAATTAACAAAAATGGCTCGGGTTATTATATTGCAAAATTAAATAAATCCTAAAAATATTAAATCTTTTGCTGATATAAAATCCAATTTTGGCTCCGATAGATTCCCGTGCTGCCGCAATAGATTCGATGATCGGTTTTGCAACATCAGCATTTCGATACATCGCACAAACAGATGACATCGATACTTAAACGAATTTGGCTCAGTCAAAAAAAAAACATTGAACGAGACGGACGCGATTTGTTGTTATTATTTTTGGTTATTACTTTTGTGTCGTCGTTTGTTGTTTCCTTGTGTTGCCGAAGAAATAGATAATTATTTGCATTCGCTGCGCTGCAAATAAAAGAACAAAGTGCAATGTAAATGCTTTCATGATTTAATTCATAATAACAAGAAAATTGAAGAAATAATATGTTGCATTAGTGTGTGTGAGCATTGGTACGAAACCTAAGTGTGTGTGTGTGTGTGTGTGTGTGTGTTGTGTGTGAAAAAGTGAAAATGCAATTTGGGCCAAAATTGTATTGAAATTCTTAACGACAACAACAGCGACGGCAAATTCGTGGCAAATTTAAAGAGTCCAAGCCACTAAAAGAAATACATAGATATGTACGTGTTGTTATAAGAGCCATGTTTGGTTTTGTCGAGACGAAAGCGGGAACGGGACGGGGCGAAAAGTGAGCGGTTCGTTTCGTTTCGTTTCGTTGTGTTGTGTTGCGTGTTATTTGTGTGTGGTGCGAAAGTATTAGGAAGGCAAAGCATAATTAAATTTATTAATTGAAAATTATTTGCAATGAAATTGAACGCCAATTTCAAGGAATCGTCATCATCAAACAACAAGATTGCAATTTTAATCAATTCTCTTGTTTGCTTGTTTTGAATCGCGTTGTTGTTCGTGCTGCTGTTGTTGTTGTTGTTATTGTTGTTTTTATTTTTGACCTCGGTTATGAATTGCTGTTGTTGCTATGCCTAAAATCTGTTCTCTTTTTCTACAAAAATAGCAATATATTTAGTGTATGTGTGCACACAAAATTGTGATTGAGCAGAGAAATACAAAATAAAATCAATTGAAAAGTGCTACAAGAAATTACCATATCAACATTCGCATAAAGAACAGTGCTTTTTTCATTTGGGTAAGTTTTAAAGAAACAAGTTTTTGTGCTAAATTGACTTTTTTTTTGTATAATTGTATTGCAATGTATGTAAGCTGAACAAACTCAGAATCAGACGAACAAAACACAAACAAAAAAACGAGTTAGTTGCTAAGAACCAGTTACTCAGTTTCTTTGAACAGTCTCTCCTACTCCCCCTAACGAGCGAGTCTTTACCTGACTCCTCGCATCGCAGCTTCTCTCGCTGACTCGACCGCCAGTCGCAGACTCACACTCACCCATTCCCATACCCATACATACAAACATAGTTTGCAGCGTTGCCTCTTACCCTCTCTCTCTCTCCTACATTGCTTTTGTACCGGCATTCGATAAACAAACACATACAATCAAAAGAATACTGTCTTTTCTTAAGTCTTGTTTATTTACCCTTTGTTGTTTATCGATAAAAAATAAATGTCAAAACTACAAATTGCGATATTGGTTCATTTTCCATGCGGCCAGTAAATAAAAGATACATAAATTACCTATAGGGTGTCTTCCAGTCAGGCACTGTCAACTGCAATATTTCTAGTTGCTTATAACTGCGCTTTTTGAGGTTTCTGGTTAAGATTCACAATGTTGCCACATCGTACAGTGGTCAAAAACTGACTGCAATAGGTAAATAAACAATGGCTGATGAAATTCGATATAATTAATATTTACAGAAGTGTATCTCATATCTGAACATTAAAAATTAAACGCTAACTTGTGTATATGGATATGTCCTAGTGATCAAACGCTCAACCACATACATATTGCACCTATTCTTCTTTGACACACGGTGCGATGTCTTCTATTTCTGTGTCTTTCTTTCTTATTCGCTCTTCTCAATTTAGTTTAGCGTTGGTTGACGGACGTTACTCTGCTAATTGCATCTGCGACAACACTCAGAGAAAAACTGGGATATTATTAGAAAAGTCAAATCAAAAAAGATTTACTAACTAAATGTTATGACAAAATAAAAAGTGTACAAAAAATTCATGCTCTTATTTTGTCATGTTTTTATAAGAAAAATAAAAATTACATTCGTCGGGTTTATTTATTTTCAAAAATATAAACTGTATTTAATCGAAATCACGGGAAAACCCTTAGTTTGGAATTTATTTTTTTTTAGTAACTATTTAATCTGTTAAAAATACACATTCTCTTAATCTAGCAAAAACAGAAATTCTCAATTGGATTTGTTGAATATGTCACAATAAATGCGTTTCGCATTCAGAGAAAAGAATATATTTTTAATCTTAGACTATTTTTTATTTTATGATTTATTTGCTTCCAAGTGCCACAAGAAACAGATTTCTTATAAAATGATTTGAAAAAGACTAATTATAAAATAATGTTGATTAAGGATATTTATTTGATTACAGTTTTTATTTATAAGATATAATTTCAAATTTTTTTATTTAAGTAAATTTAAATTAATATTTCACTCAGTGCACAAATCTATCTTTCATTTAAATCGCATAGTTAGAGTAAATTGAAATTCTTTGCAGAATTTTCGTTGAGTGAACATCTGCACATTGTGTGACTGTTAACTGTTTTAGCGTTTGTCGTCGTTTTTTTCTGTTTGTCCATGCAATCTATTAGACGATCTCACTCCCAGTCCCGATCTTCGTCTCTATCTCCAGTTCGGTCTTCGTCTCTATCTCCAGTTCGGTCTCCGTCTCAGTCTCTTGCTCTGTTTTGTTGTTCGTGTGGCCGCAGTAACCGTTAACATGGCGCAGCCAATTGACTCCAATTCCAATTGGACGCTGTAACAAACGGAAGCGTCAGTCGTCTTTTCTTGTTTGCATATACATATATATAGTACATAAACTTAGATCTTAGAGACTCGTTCCATTTAGTTGGTTTGGTTTTACTGCTGTAATTATTTCCAGTATTTGTCTATTTTAATGACCGCATTTGCTCACCATCATCACACACAATATACATACATATGTAGTACAATGGCAGCCCATAAGCGTGTATATTTATATTTTGACGCGATTTACGACCGCGGCTTATCACCTTATCCCATTACGAACTACCGAATAACGTGGCATTTGCTTCACTTTTCTGTCGTGTCATAAAGTAGATATATCTACATACAGTATATATACATATATACATATGTATGTGCATATTTCGTTTCGGTCTTGATAAGCTCCCTTGTACCAGGTATACATACGTGGCTGGCATTTCAAGCGAATTCTCTTATCAATACGTAGTTCCGCTCTATCTGAGAGTGCTGTGTGACAGTTTGGCGTTAGGTTCGTTTGCGCTTTTAGTCATTTTGACGCCCAGCGAATCGAATGAATCGATCTGACGCATTACGTATATATATATTTTTGTATAAATATGGTTGGCTCGTGTCCTATTAGAACTGCCCTACGCTAATGAACGCCCTTATCAAATAGCATTGCAACGATAAGACTACAGTAAAATGTTCAATGCTGCATGGATTATGCCACGTGCTGAAGCCATTTACTATTTTTATTCAAGTAAATGATAGTTTTACACTCAGTATCGATTATCAAAATAAATTGTCAGAACTCGTACCGATTCGAAAAATTATTTACCTTCTGTGGTGACATTTTTATTTATTTCTAATTTATATAAAAAAAAAAACAAAAATAAATATAAATAAAAAAATATTTATATTTTTTTTCAGTTTTCAATAGAATAAATAAATATGTTCCGAATGTAAATTTGTCATATTTAAGTCTCCAATTATTTCAACAATTAGTTTTATTTATAAAGTACAATCTTTTGAAATTAAATATTCCCAATATGTAAACCATTCCATTCAATTTTTAATGTGATTTATAAGACCATAAGTCTTTCCATGTGTTTGTCGTATATATTTTCAATTTGTTTTCAGAACAGAGTATCTAAATCCATAAACATTTGCATTCAAAATTAGTTTGGCAATTCTTTATTCAGCCCACACTTGAACTACTTTTAAGATTGTTCACTTTTCGTCATGTTCTCTTTTTTATATAATGACGTATGTTCAACACAAAAAAGTGTAAAGTTATCTGCATAAATTGTTGTTCTTTTGTCTTGAAATACACGTTCCGGCTTCGCCCACTTTGCAGATAAATTGGCAGTGCCAAAAATTGAAAACTTTAATATCTTTTGCAAAATATGCACATCCGCCTATGGTTGTTTTTTTTTTTGCAAGATTTCATTTCATATCTTTGTCCGGTTGTTATTTTTTTTGTCTAACATGATTAATTGCCGCTGTTTAATCGTTTCTTATGCTTTTAACTGCAGTGCAAAAACAACAGCGTATTTCTTCTATTTTTCTTACAATTTCTGCAGTTTCTTCTACTCTTCTTCGTTTTGTTTCCCCCGCCATCTATCTTGCCTTGCCATCAACATTAATGACTTCAACGTCCAATATAATTTTCTATTGCCATGCACAGGGCAGTAAAAGTGAAAGAATGGGCGATGCTTTATGACTGCCTCGTCCTCCCCCTCCCCTGCCCCTTACAACACTGCACATTGGTTTCAAAATATGCAAACAAGAGCAAACGGCACTTCTATATGTACTTGAAGATATTTCAATGAGTCAGGCTTTTCAAATGAATCAAGTAAATTCTGTTGATGTTTTTTTCATAGTAAATAAGTTTGAAAATTTTAAATATTATTTGTTTTATTTTAAATTAATTTTTTTCTTATTAAAAATATTTTGATTAAATAAATTATTTTTTTATATCTTCATTGATTTGCTTCTGTTACTGATAGATCCACCCTCGTTTGTAATCTATTCATGTCTACGCCAAAGAACAAAACATGCCTCTTAGAAAAATTACTTTTTTCTTACATAAATTTGAATAAATATGATAAATCGCCTCGGAGTGAATCAGAGCAAAAACGAAAAATTGGTCTAACTGAATTAATTTATATGTTAATTTATTGTGTCAAATTGCTGTTGGGTGCTCAGACTCAGACTCATCTCGACCAGGTATCCCCCAGCTGCACCGCCCCCAAACGCAGCTGACAGTCCAATAAACTTATTCGTCAATCTAAATTGAATGCATTGCGCCTCTGTCCCAGCCACGCCCCAAAGCCCCGCCTTTTGTCAACAGTTATTAATTAGTCGTGCAACTTTTTGTTGTCATCGATGTTGAAGTTGTTTTTTTTTTTTTTCCATATTTCGCAGTTTTTTTCATTGACGTTTCTCACGCGCCCATGGAATTTTTCCCATGTGGTGTCAAATGCAACACCTTGCTGCTTGATTCCATTGTTTCAATGTAATTCAGAAATTAATGGGTCTCCAGGTGTGCATACATATAGATTTTTAAGTTCAAACTGACAAATTGCTGGCTTCTCAAACTTAAAAATTATATCGAAAGACAGAACAAAATTATTAATGATCCCACGATCATTACATTTAAACTCTATATCAATTAACTTTTAAAGCTTAAGTTTTCTTATCAAATTATAAATTCAATATTTTTACATTACTTTGATTTCTGACCTTAAAAAAACCCTTAACAAAAAATGTATATGAGTAACATATTTATAAAGGGATTTATTGCTAAGTTACTGTACCACTATATTAATATATGTATATTTATTTCAGTATTCTTATCTGACTCATTAGCAATTGTCGTCAAAAAAATAACAAAAAAAAAGAAAAACAACAACAACAACTGTTGATTTGAGAAATTAATCTCTTGACCGTTAAATGGCAACAGCTGGCAAAGCTCAACTGATTCCATTTTCTACATACATATATATATTTATATATATGTATATATATATTCAAACTGATAAATAGCATTCACTTTCTGTACTTGGCAAAAGCACATCGAGTAAAAGAAGAAGAACCGATCTTATCCTTATACAAGAGCCATATTTCCTATGATTTAGTTATTTTAAAAATCACTTCAAATTGTTTATCTGCCAAACAATAAATTTCATTAATTTTTTTAAATGCCAAATTGCTAACAAATACAAATAAAAGCGCGAAATAAATGCGTATTATATGTGCATCTGTAAACATTCGCATACTTTTCGTACCTGATCGGCAATACGGCATAACCGCAGCTGAAACAACAGCTATTCCTTACTTATGCTAAGAGCATCATCAATCGAGTTTTCCAGCAATAAATAACAATAGTTTCCAAATATTATATCTTTAGAATTACGCCATTTATCAATAATAATATATTTGAGATACATATTAATTATTAAACTTTTTAATAAATTCATTTTTGATGGAAAATTATCATAGAATCAGACAAAAAAATAAATATTAGGAAAACTAATAAAGTTGTAATTTTTCGAATGGTTTATATACGACTCATAAGATCTTCCCATAAATACGCATTTCAAATCTAAATGACAATATAATGATAGGGTATTCAAATGTAATTTATCTCCCAGCCCCTAACATATGACAAATATCATGTACTTATTAACGACTCTCCTGGGCAAACGAGTTCCAATTAATTGTAATTACGCCATTTGATAAAATATCCACATCATAGAGACTAATTAGATATAGAGCTGGGTTTTATTTGAAATTATAAATATAATTTTAACAAATATCTACTTATAAAACAATAGTTTAACCTTGCGTTTTATTTAATATGTTGGGATTTTTTAAAACTTTTGGAAATTGCGCTTCCGTCAGGTTCATGATAACTTTGTAGTATTGTTTCTGAGCTAAAAAGTAATCTGTTTCAAATCTTTTAGCTAATTACTCTAATTACGCTCTGTGATAATCATGTTTTTTCAACCTCACACGTGGCTTAAAACGGTATAAAAGGTTGAAATAAAATATTCAAGTGAAGTTTGATGAATCTGTATATAAAAAAAATTTTTAATTAATGTACTACGTTAAAATATTCAGAGTTAGATTTAATATATGTCGGTATCTTCTATTCTAGCAGTACAACTATAACATATTAACATACTTGTTTTATTATTGTGTTGGCAATTTTAGCTCAACAGCTTATAAATTATTTTATAATTACTATGCCCATAAATGTATTTTCAATGCAAGGTTAATCGATGATTGAACTGAAGCGTATAATAACATAATACATACAGATATATAAGTGTATATTTATTTTAAAGGTTCAAATATATATGATGAATGTGTACAGAAAACCAAACCGCGCAATTTTCACCTGTTTACACACAAAAAAATACTGGAAATAGCTATAAACACCGCACTTATTTGCCAGATGTTTTTGGGCACTATAAATGTATCTAGATGTATGTATCTATCTATGAGATACATCGACACACAGCCCACAATATTTGTTTTATTGAAAACACAATGAACTTTAAAAGAGCGCACATTTATTTTTACGCCTTTCCGTTCGTTCCCCAGTCTCCTGCCCTTCACTTCCCCCTCGTGCCACTGTGGCTTATTGATAACCAATTTGGTATTTTGCTGAGGCTTGGCATTGTTTATCTTTTAAGTTTATTTCGCATGTGCGTTTACTGCTCTTACACTGCCATCTAAAAATAAATCCCATTTGGTGCCGGGACAGGAACCACCGCAAGCCACCGAGAGACCAAGCCCACAGATTTTAAAAGCTCCCCAGCACTTTGAACTCAAGCCACATGCATGCACAAGCTCTTTTGAACTGATTCAAGTGGTTTGTACTAATTAATTAGTACAGTGAGCCATTGAGGACTTAACAAAAATGTATAGACGATAATTGAAATAGATATTTCGAAATTGTGTGCAGAGTTCTAAGATAACTTTATCTTTTTTACGCATTTAATTTATTTTTGCAATATACCCTGTATACTTAGTTCGATTCAGAATTGTTTCAATACTACCTTTTTTCTGTTCTTGACTTTTTAAAGTATTTTTATCTTAAGGCCCTATTCTCTTTCAGCATTTATTTCCATTTTTATCCAGCAATGTTAATGTTAATGCATGTGAAGTAAAACTTTAAACGCGTTTATCTCGAAACCACGTTTTTCGAGCTGGCGGCCACGATTCCGCCAGTTCTACTGAACCGATTTGGATGAAACAAAGTTTAATCGACGTAGAATTGTCACCATTCTGGCCCGAAGTAAAATAAAAATTTTGCGATTTTTTTTACTATTTTTTTTTGCACTAAACTAAAAAAAAATGGGTCCAAATTCGATTTGTCAATTCAAGTGGCCGCCATTTTGTCAAAAAAAATCGCAACATTTTTATTTTACTTCGGGCCAGAATTACATCTATGCTGATCATAACCCCGTTTATTTTTTTCATTTCCGACGCTCCGGAGACCCGGAATCGTGGCCGCCGTGACGACACCTTTTATTTGCACCACCAACTTTGAAGTCTCATTACTTTTTGAACAGCCCTCGTATCGAGGCAAAAAAAAATTTTTTATTTTCTTTCATTCATTACTAATTCAATAAAAAAAAACAAAATTCAAATATCTTTTTGCGTTTTCAAATGAGAATTTTTTCAAAAAAGGTCCAAAAACAGCAAGCTGAAGGAGAATAGGGCCTTAAATAGAAATACCGAACTCTCGTCTCAATATACCGATATAGAGAGTATTATCTATTTTTTAATAAGTTTTTAATTTTGTCTGTTATTTTATTTATAATATTATTATACTAAATATTCTTCCCATATTCCGGCAACTGGGTAAAAATATCTAAAAGTAATTAAATCTAAATCTATTGCTAACCAAAATACAGTCTATCATACTCATACTGCAGATACAGGGTATTGATCTTTGAATGAACTCACGTCTTTTCTTTAGTTTTGAAAATAGTTTTTGCCCCATTGTGTGCACTTTTGCTGGTTGCTCAACATTTTTTTAAGGCTTGTCTCTTCAAATATTGCTTGGTCTCTTTCTTTTTATGGATTTTTTTTGGCACGACAACAATGCAAAGAATAAGTTTTAAGTTCAGTTTACAGTTGTGCCGTGTCATTCACATTTCGGTTGACCTCTAATTTCTTTGAAGCTTTTGTTCAAAACGATTTCGGTTAACTTTGTAAATGATAACTTTAAAGTTGATACTGCTTTGTGAAGATTTTATTCATCATTAATTTTTGTGACTATGTAAAATGTACTTTTGCAGTTTTTTGAATAGAGCAAGGACATTTTAGAAATATTTAAATATATATGTTGTCATCTATATTTAACCCTGTATAAATAGATCAACGCGGGAGATGCAGTTCGTAAAGATTGCCTAAAAAAGATTATAATCGACACCAAAAGAAGCTAGTTCTTTATTTTAATTATTATTAGAGGCGTAATACTCTATAAATTATTTTAATTATTTAATCAATATAAACGTTTTAGGTTATAAAATTTCGTCACAAAGTCAGAATACCCCCAGATAAAGAGTATTCAACACATTAAAAGCCAAGAAAAACAGGCGTGTGCCAAATTCAAATTTAGATTTGTGTGTCGACATGCGGTTTATTGTACAATATATATACATACACAGAACCATGTATATACATATGTTTCTTTAAACATACATACAATATACATATGTATGTATATGCAACAATTTTCTACCGAAATTAGTTCACTTAATGAAATTAAATAAAAACTGTCAAACGGGCCAAATTTATAAATGTTGCTTCTTTTTTCTTGAATTGATCTACAAAACTGGCAAAAGTCAGCTCTGATCTAGAAAAATGTTCTAATTTGGAATGTTTGCGTTAAATTAATTTGTTTTTTGCAAATTATATTTCCTCAATGTTCGATCAGTTAAGCAATTTACAGCTCATTAAATTGTAAACTATAGGAAAATTATAATTTTTTACGCACGTGCTTTTGATCCGAATAAAGCTTATGTACTCTGTTCTGTGGAAATGTGTATGTAAATTCGTATATATGACTATATTTGTATTTATCTTGATCTTGATTTTGATTATAAATTATCCCCTTTAAAGACTGATTGTATATTTATATTTTTTATTTATAATTATTGAATGCTGAGAGATTTGCCTTTCTGCTCAAATAATTTGTGGTAATTTTTAGTTTTTTTTTAAATTGTTAGGAAAATGCATCTATAATTTTGATTTCAATTTTAATGCTATATTCAATCGTCCATTTGTTGACTTTGATATAAATTCTACCTCGTGCCTCGATTGATTTATGATATGAGCATCAATCTATTCAGATTTTTCTTCACGGTCGCTGGGGACTGTTGAACTTTAAAGTTCTCTGAGGAATATCGAAATGCAAACCATTGGCAATGCTGTAAAATGATGTAATATAATAAATTCACTGAATTTTAGATGGTTGAATGAAGCGCATTTTATAATTATGTATATAAGCTATAAATAAGTCAATCTAAACTATTCAAATGGTATTCAGTTTTTCTAGTGGTTTCTAAATTATTAAGAATAAGTTTAGATTGAAGACTGATTCTTTTTAGGAATTTTATATGGTCATTTCCACAGAAATGTTCGTTGGCGATCGTAGATCTGTACAAAAGTGAGGCAGTGTATTGAGTGACTGAGTGTATTCAAATGATAGTCACTTAGTATTCGTTTGACACTTGAAATATTTCAGGAATAAAGTTCAATTTCAATTAATTGCAAATACGACTTAAATATGCATTATATACAAGCTTGCTATTAATGAATCTATCTAGTGTATTCGAGTGGTTTTCACTCAGTACTCACTTGATTCTGCTGAGATATTTTAAGAATAAAGCGTATATGCAGTTCTGGTTTGCAGACCGTGAACTTTGTCGCTGGCCATCGATCAGTCAGACTTAAAAAACCCGACACAATCTTGCCTCTTCACACTCTCCACTCTCGTCTTTTAATGCTCTGCATGACCTCGCGTTACTCTTTGACCTTGCAAGCCATTCACAGTTTGGTTGTTTGTATTTTTTTTTTGTGTGTGGCGTTTTCGTGATATTTTACGCTTTGTGGCCATTTGCAGCTTATCGGAAGCTTCAAATCAAGGGCGCACTTTGAAGCACGCAGCAACGCTGAAGAATAGCCGCCAAACGGGGTGTGTGTGGGTAGGGTGTCTGGTGGGTTCGACAAACCTTTCAGTGTGTTTATTTTTAACCCATGGCTTGTATGGAATAGCGAGAAGGCGTAGTAGACCACTTAAAGTATATAATTTTAATTACCTCAAACAATACATTCTCAATTTTATTTCTCAAAAAAAATTTCCCAATTTTTATAATTGAGTCTCGTAGTTATTAGTGCGCTTAATGTAAAGCCACTTTTCATATCAATAAAAATCGGGAAAAATTATAAAAATTGTTAAAATTAATAAAAAAAAAAATTTATTTTCGCCCAACGTGGGGCTCGAACCCACGACCCTGAGATTAAGAGTCTCATGCTCTACCGACTGAGCTAGCCGGGCTGTGTGTGGGGCAACGAAAAATATGCGCATCTAAAGTTCATGCTAAAAATCTGTCTAACGCATTTGGAATTTTTATTTTTGTGACGACTGATCACAATTGATATTAATAATTGAATAAATAGAATTAAACAGAAAATTCTGGGTCGATATAGAAATATTTTCTAGTCTGTTTGTCCAAACTTATAGATCTTAGAGGCAATAAGAGCTAGAGTTACCAAATTTTTGATACAAACTCCATTAATTCTTATTTATACAACGGTCTTAATCCATATTTAAGAAGCTAAAATAGCTATCTTGTAGTTTCTTGTAGCTGAGAATTTGATTATATCTTTCTAGCTTGTTTTCGCTGCCATCAAAACTGATTCCCCTTCTATCTCTCTCTCTCGTTGCAGGTGGTCATGGCTGTCGTAACTGATGCGTCAACGTGGACGACGGGAACGGTACGAGCGTAAGGTGCTAATTGGACCGGTCCCGCTATATGAAAGAATCAACAAAGAACTTCTCCAATCGAAACGCACACGAATCCAAACGTAACCTCATGGTGTTGGCCTGTGAAGATGCCTTCAGCGAACTCCGAAGACTTGCGGCGAAAGTTTCTAGTTGTGCAACAACAACGCTCCGCACCACCCAACCTGGCTGGCGACAATCTTGGCCAGCCACCGCACCACAGCACAATGCCAACAACAGCTCCCACATTGGGAACGAACGGCGAACCGGAGCGCACCTATGTCTTTCCGGGCACACATCAGGTGGGCAATGCCGCAGCAGGTAGCATGCCCGGCGGACCTGGCATACCCGGCGTGGCAATCATATCCAGTCATGGCAACACCACCCTCAATCCCGCTGGACAGTCGCGCGGCGGACATGCGCGATCCGTCAGCCATGGCGGTGGTGCTATTGTCGCGGTCGGCGCCGGCGGACGGCCGATTAAGTCGGCCATGAAGGGTCATCAGCGTGCCTTCTCCCAGGGTCAGATTACGGACTCGCCGCCCGGCAGTGCTGCACCTGCGGGACGTGGCCACAGTCGCGTTGGCTCCAAAACGGACTTTATTCTCCCCCCGGGACACAAGGATGAACCGGTGAGGGAGCGTGAATTCGGTCCCTCGGCGCCCAGCTCGGCAACTGGCGGACGTGGACATTCCCGTCAAGCATCCCGCTCCGAGTCGATCTACACACTGCGACGAACGGAGGTGCCGCCCTGGTGGAAGCGTTTCAGCCTCTGCAACTATAACACCAATGACAAGTTCGAGGAGCGCAGCTATCGCATGGTGGTGCCCAACCACACGGTGCCACCAAAGACACCCAAACGGGAGCATCCCAATGGCCAGTTTGTGGGCAACAAAATACGCACAACAAAGTACACGCTGCTCTCGTTCATACCGAAGAACCTGCTGGAACAGTTCCATCGCGTGGCCAATTTGTATTTCATTTTCATCGTTCTCCTCAATTGGGTGCCGGCCATCAATGCCTTCGGCAAGGAGGTGGCCATGATTCCGGTGCTCTTTGTCCTGGGCGTGACGGCTGTCAAGGATTTGTTCGAGGATCGACGTCGACGGGCGTCGGATAAACGCATCAATAATACAACCTGCCGTGTCTATGATGGGTGAGTCTCGATTTTAGCTACATATATTAAGCCAGTATTATTTGTAGATATTCTTATATACATGTTTTTATTTGTTTAAGTAAAAAATTACTTAAAGTCATACAAGTTTTTAACAAAATTAATAAAGTTCCTATATTCTATAAGCATTTTTATATATAAAAAAGTATATATACATTCTTATATAGTTTTTTGCGTTTTATATATTTTTGTAGAGATTAGCCAAATTTATATATTCTACTCATAAGCTAGATAAGCGGCTTATTTTAAAGAGATAACGTTTATTTTTATACAAAAAGTGAGCTAGCTAAAATTATATTGTATAGTACTGAAACTAATGTACCATCAAACGTACCAAAAAATTTTTTATTTTAAAGGCTGGATTTATTTTAGAATTAACTAGGTCACATTTCGAACACATTGTCCGCTATCTACGTATTTTATTTTTGGGGAAACACAGATTTAACGAAAAGCATAGCACATGAGCTACTAAATTACATTTGCACTAATTACAAAACTGCAATTCATTTGCAGTTAATTTACAAAACTGAAGTGCAAACTGGGAATCACATGTCAAAACCATTAAACAAATTTAGTGCATAGCGTTTCCAATTGGTAACGAGGCGAGACTGCTCGACCCTGTGGACCCTTTATACAATATGATATGTCTGTAACACAGTACAAAGTCTTATAGAAGATCTTCTATTTCTTGTTAGATTTTCTTACTCTTTTTTGGGTTTATGGCAACAACTTTCCCTTGTCAAAACTAAAACAAAGCAATTCATCAGACTTCTACCAAATTAGCTGAAAATAGTAAAACGTTACCAGTTTTACCGGACTCAGACAAATTGTGGTCAATTTCCGCACACTCACCCTGGCTAAAAGTATCTTTTTTTTTGGCCAAGTTTCGATTGTTCATGCTAATTCTTTGTCTACGATTTTTTTCGCACAGATTATTTTTAAGTGCGATCTAGAAATCGATAAGCAGGCAAAGCAACGGCAAAAGCAAACATTAAGTAGGCTTTCTGTAGTATAGACAACTTGATTGGCAAGTACCCTATAAATGACATAAAAGGCTTGACTATATTTACAATTATAATATAATAATATTACGTTTTTATGGGTAATTGTTATAAAAAATTATAGTTGATAAATATATTAAAAGTATAAAAAGTTTCTGCCTCATATAACTCTTAGAATCTTCAAGTCGACATAACTTGATTACGCCCTTTCTCAACTGGATAATGGTTAGAGGGTATAACAAGCAAACAAACTCGCTAAACTTTCCCCTCGAAGTCAATTCGAATGTCGCTGGCGTCTCTTTTCCTCTTTCCCTCTTCAGCAACTTCTTAGCTTGTCTGCGGGCTTTCTGTCCCACATTTGAGCTTCGTCGGCGGTAGACAATTTGTGGTTTTTGTGTGTTATTGCCCGCCTCAAGAGTTCCGTTTATTTATTTGCCTGCACGCGTCAACTTTCCAACCAAGCGACAATTTACTTAGTTGCATTGCACGCGTAGCTCTTGTTGCTCCCTCCGCTCCCCTCCCGCCAAGCGCCTTTCCCTATCTCAGTAGCTCTTGCCGTGTGTTTCCCCCAGTTATCAGCATTGATTTTTACTGGAGTTGGCTTCCAGTTTTGGTTGCAAGCAAGCAACCAACTGTTGTTCCTGTTGTATTGTTGTTTTTGTGGTTGTTGTCTAGTTTGTTGACCAATGAACTTAGTCATTGTTGTTGCCAATTATATTTGCATTTTGCAATTTTGTTTATGCTCTTTTGCACAAATTGTCATAAGCCATAGTGATTTTTTGTAGCTGCAAGCGCACAGTGGTACGACAGCCGAAGAAAATGTTTCAAAAATATTTCTGATTGTAGAAAACTTTCAGTGGCAGTAAGAATGTAATTATTTAAATAATTCAGTAAAATATTCACTAATGTAATGAAATGTGTATAAAACAAAACGATACTCAATTTTGGGGCGTGTTTTCTAAAAAGGAATTGTAATCTATATAAATAAAATTAAAACAAAACAATTGTTTTCTACAAAGTAATTGTATTATAATAAAAAAAATAATAATAAAAAAAGTGTTTAGCAACGAAAAGTGCTCAAAAGCCCTATTACTTCTACTAATTGAAACGTTTTAGAACCAGAAGCTTTTAATTGTTATGGTTGTAATTCAAGAACACAGTTATTAATTTTTGTACGGCATTAGTACAAGCTTTTTTAATAAACTTTGATTGTGTAAATCGTATAATAAAGTCACTTTATGCACTTAGATAATAATCAAAATTGTATATCATCTGAAAAATAAAATGAATGCCGTTGCACTGTGCCAATCCGCCCACCGTCCAACGGTACCGTTGTTCTTCATGGTGTTTCCGTGACTGGACTGTTGTTGCAATCCGCCAAGTCAACGCTTGAATGCAAATGAGACGCACATATGGGACTACAAACTGGGGGAAATGGTCCCCGACTGACAACTCTCGACTCTCGAGTGCTGGTCGCAAGCAACAGGCCCATTTAAAAATAAACAAACACACGCACACACACGCCCACCTGAGGGCCATTGAGCCAACGTCCAGTTTCGGCCCTGACCATCTCACGCTCTCACCAATTTCAGTTTGAATTCACTATGAATGACTGGCGCCTTTTTGAGTGTGTATGAGTGTCTGAGTATCGTGTGAGTGTACTCGCATACTGTTACTGCTACTGTTGACAAATTATTTGGCAACTTTAATTGATCCCAATGACATTTATGACCAGCAAGAACCCTGCACGTACGATAAAGTAATCTGATCTTAAGCAACAACATATCGAGGTTATTCACTTTATAATTGTAAGCACCTAAAATTATATTTGAATCATCATAAGTGTGCAAACTTCATTTGTCATTAATTAAAATAAACTCATTCAAGTTCAGACTTTCATTCAAAATCGTTATACATTACGTGACAAAATTATAATCAGGCCTGTTCCGGTTTTCACTTTTTATTTTAAAGCATTTAGTGAATTGCATTTGTTCACTATCCATTTAGGCTAAGTATCTAAAAATGCTCGTTTTTCACTATATCGGACTTAAACTCATCAGCCCAAAGTGAAATAAATCCGTAGAATTTCGCCGAAATGATATTAGAGCAGGTTAAAAAAATTCACTTCCGCAAAATCTTACCGAAAGTGAAAACCGGAACAGGCCTGAATATTATTTTGAATTTAAATTTAGAAATACTCTATAATCTTGCAAGCACACCTCCACAAGCAATAAACGGTCCTAATTGATTGTTCTGCGAAATATCGGAGTTAAATCAAATAAAATGCGCTAATTGAACATTTTAGGTTCGCAAATTATTGTAAAATGTCCGTCACGTTGATTTATTTCCATCTATATTTATTATCACAAACAATAAAAAGTGTATGCCAAATGAGTAAGCGAAAAAAAAAACAATGGATTTAAACATTGCAAAAGTCATGTTGCAGGAAGCCAAAGAAAAGCGACACAATTTTTAGAATATTTTTATAGCACATTGAACCTACAGTACAGTAAGTGATAAGAATAATGGAAAGCTTGACCAGTTTAAGACAAAGAATTGAACTTTTCTACACTATATCGAGCCCTATTTGCGACAGTAACGTATGCGCCAAAACGCAATTTTACAGGAGAGAGCTTTTTAGGTTTCGTTAAGTTGATTTCTTCGAGTCATTTGTCGCTTACGTTATTATTCACAGGTCAATATCTCCGTAAATATATAAAATAAAAATGTAATATTTTAGGTGCAGATGCGGGTGGTGTTTATAAACATATTGGCAAAAAAAAAAAATTTCGGAAAATGGCGGATACGTTATTGTCGCAAATAGGGCTCGATATAACGATAGTTGAAAGTCGTTCTTTCAATTGATTCTATGATTTTTATGTTTTCCTGCTGTGAAAATTGTTCTTTATACTTTGTTAGGAGCTAAAACTACGTAAGAAATTTAAGTGGCGCCCAACGTGGGTAACTCAATATAAATACAGTCGAACTTCCCTAACTCGAACTTCCCTAACTCGAAGTCTCTCTAACTCGAACATAATCGAGTGGCAATACTAGGCAAATTTCATACAATTCTACTTCCCTAACTCGAAGTCTCCCTAACTCGAACTTTTTTCGTGGATAATGGTGATTCGAGTTAGGGAAGTTCGACTGTATTTAAATATTTGCACTTTACATTATCTGGCTTATAGCTCACAACCCATATGTTTTCTACCATTTAATCAATTCAAATTCGTGTGTCGATTCTTTCGTCTATACTTAGAACTGGGTGAGAAATGGCGCCCATCGTAGACAAGCTAATCAACACTGTTTCTGTTCTGATTGAAAAACATGAGTATAAATATTCATAAGTGAGTTATAAATGAATGCACGTATTTTGCTAAAACTCGATTCTTTTCTCTCATTATTTTTATATAATTGATAATATATCTGGCACGAGCTTCAATCGAGTAGACTTGTGTTGAGCTCTGACATGGCATGGCATGGAATTATATGGAATTGTTCTGGAGCTGATTATCGATACACCAAGAGTGCATGACTCGCTCTTGTCGGCTGCGGCAAATTGCAATAAATAATAAACATTCGCCTCGTAACAGTTCAATTTAAATTTGCGCACCCATCGAGATTGTTGGCATATGGGCTGAAATACCGTTTAATTTCATCAGTACGTCGTTTTATATTTATATCCGAGCATATTCTTAATTTATTGTTTATTATTACTACAGATTTCGCGTAAAATAAATGCAATTAATAGCGTAACAATGGGAAGATTATTAAACTATAGTTGTTTTCAGCTTGCGGAAATATTGAACCTATATGGGAATTTCGATTTATAACAATCGAAGTGAAGTGTAAACAAATAATTCTATTTTTGATGGCATTACAATACAGATGTTTGTAAGTAAACAGCAAATTATTGAAGCGAATCGATTCGCTTTGATCTACTTTAGACCCAAAAACCTGTAAGATTTATAATCTGAAAACACATGCCAAAATCAGGATAAAGTTGTGAAATACGCATAATTTCGTACACTAGAAGTCTAAACTTTTGATTTGGTCCCTTCCATTTCCAGATAATAGAACATAGATAATCTATTCCAGTGACATTTCAATGTTATGTCTCTATCAGCTGTCGTCTGTCCCATATGTGTCCGTGGCAAGTGTGCACTTTCACCAACGTCTCATTAATATTTTAAACTTGGGCAGCACATGTGTCAAGAGGGGCGTTCTAATTCTCAGCTGCTAAACGCTTAAATGGCAAATATAAAATTACACGTAATCAAGGTTGTGGGTAGAATATATCTAGCAAGACACTTTGTGTGAGCAAGAACCACAAAAACCCAAAAAAAGGTAAATAAAAAACCATCTAAAACCCAAAAGTTTAACCTTGAAAAGCATGCGATACAAGTATAAAACTGGCTAATAGATTCGACCTTTGTTAAATTTAATACAATGGATATGCTGATGATAGCCATCGTCATCGGCACATAAATATGACAATTTGATTAAACTATGTGATAGTAACGCTCTACTGGGAAAAAGCTTTTACCCCCAGCAGGCACATCCATTTCAGTCTTGATCTGAGCATTTGGGTTAATAACTGGATGAAGCTGTCGTCGACGTTGTTGTCATTTGCTTGATGAAAGGCCTGTCTGTTTTGGCTGGGCAATACCAGTTCACATGAAAGCCAGCAACCACATGACATTGAAAATGCTTCAATATGGCAATAAAGAAACGAGTTTTCCATACCCTGTAAATGTACAGGAGGGTAGAATACATTTTATAGCAAGTGCTTTGGATTTTACGAAGTTGGAAATTGTCTATATATTATTTTTATCAACAATCATTTAAAGCAGCGGTGGGCACGCAGTGGCTCCGGGAGCAGCGGCTGCTCCCGACTTAAGTAGACTCTAACAGGGAAATCCCGAATTCAGATCTCGTGCCCACCGCTGATTTAATGATATTAAAAGTGGAATAACAAGATTTATACTTTTTTGTGTGCTTTGACTCAGTTTGATTTTCGATATATTTAAAATGTATTAAAATAAATTTGTGGCAAAATGAAAGCGAGAATACGAAAGAAAATATAGACTTGTTCTTCTATTCTAAACAGTTCATAAAGACAATTACAGAGTATGTTAGTTTCTATTCCTATATGTTTTTACGTTAAAGCTGAAACTGCTGCCGTTAAGCAAACCGGTTGGCAATCAACGTTTCTGGCTGCTGCCCCCAGATGTTGTCTAGTAAGAATCGCCAGCGGACAGCTTCGGTTCAGCTTTTGCTGACGCTTGGAAAAAAAGACTTGGCGCTGTGATGTCAGCTGGAGTTGATGTTCTTGGACTATCTCTGCTGCTATCTGGTCAGAACTCAGCCGGCAGCTTTTTTTTTTGTAGTTTCATTTACTACGTGTACAGAGTCCCCGAGTCATCTGTCTAATGGCCATGTTAACAAACCCGCGACCATTAACACTCTTGGCCAAGTTTTTTTTTTTTTTTCGACATGCAACAAATAATACTTTTTCCGAGATTAACATTCCATTAAATACTTACATTCGTGATCATCTGGAATTTACATAGTCTACGTGTATAATTAACTGGTAGCCGACAAGTGTCACTCAAGTTATTTCATCTCCGGCTTATACACATAGCTCAGGTGGTTTATCGTCTCAAGTTTAGCACCTGTTGTAATATTGACACCCAACCCATATTGTCATCAGACGAAAGTCATTTAGTTAAAAATATCTGGTCACGATAGTTACACTTGGCATACTTTATAGTTTTATTATTATTTGATTTAATTTATCACTTGTTTCCAACTTTAAATATATCATTTCCGACATCTAATATTATAAATAAATACAAGATAAAATCTTTTTCTTTTGCCGAAACTTTTCCGAAATTTTTCTTCTTCTCCTCTCCGAATAATAATATTCCCACATTTCTGCTATTCTCATTAAGTCTAAGATACAATATCTAATCCGATCTCTATCGATTATTTCCTAATTTTTTCAAAGTGTTTCCACTTCCATTGCAAGCTGTACACATTTCTAAGAATTATCCATGTTTTTCAGCGTTTGAATGACACTAATTGTTAGTCTCAGCCTGTGATTGAACTTACTGGAACAAAGAACGCCATTTGTTAGCTCTGCATTCAGTACTCAGTTTGTCTGTCCCTATTTACATTAGAGACTCCCAATGTTGTGCATACACACATATGTTCATTATGTGTGTACATATTCGAAAAGTTCATATGCAAACAAATGAAATTACTTATTTGCTCTCTGTCAATTAGGAATTGAACTGCAGCAATATTCTTTTGAACTGGTTTACAGAATATGATTTGATTATAATTGAGGTACTTCGGGAAAATATTCTGCTTAAAAATATTCATCAGTATTCTTAAAATAAAAAAAATTAAGAAATACAGAAGTTATTCCATATTAGTTTTTTTTATAATAATAAGAATAAACAACAAGCACTTAGTTAATATGTTGACAAACAAGTTAAATTATTTGACCTCTGACAATTAGCACATTGGAATGCTGTCACATTTTTCAAACTGGAATTTAGGATTGTAGACAAAAATTATTATAAGTTAAGATTGGATCATTTAATGATTTTGGAATACCTCTAGTTTCTTAATTTTTAATTTTTTTAATTTACAGTTCAAGTTTTAATTTTAATAAATTTACTTAATTTTTTTAATTTAATTTTTATATTACTTAAATTTAGTTACATTTTCACTATAATTTTTGTCAAAAATACTTAGTTGACATTCAATAAATAAATTGCGTTAATTTAATATTTTTTAATTTGAAAGTTTCTTATATTATAAATTTTTTTTTAACCTTTGATGAAATTGGGCAATTACTTAATATTAATAGGAACTTAATAATTATTATTTAGGTCTCTAACATGACAGCTAATTATCTTGAATATTTGTGGTCTGATTTCTTATTTCAAAAAGTGCAAATTGATGTCAACTTTGTTAGATATAACAATGAGTACTCCAAATTTACACGAAACAACCTGAACAGTTACTCAGATATGCATGGCTACTATATAGAGATTACAACAGGGGAATTTCCACACTCGCCAGGTGCCCTAAAAAAGTCAAATGGACTTGTACGAGGTTCTGGCACTGAGGTCTCTTACTCTCTATCTCTCTGTTTGTCTCTTTCAGTGCATAGCTCTAGAGAACAATAATCAGAAGTCAGTCACTGGGCATTCACAATCAAACAAATGTTGGCCTTTCCCAATAATTGACCTTACTTACTTCTTTGTTATTGTTGCTGTTGTTAGTTTTGTGGTAATTGTGTGTAGGTTGCAGCAAAATTCCATCAAACAACAATAACAAATCAAGCCCTGACCACTGAAAGATTGCGTTATTAATTATTAATATAGACGCTCAATCGAGCGAATTGTAAGGCCTGACAATTGTCTCCATATGTGAATGCCGTCTGGCCGCGACTCTTCCTACTACTCCCAATCCCCCTCCTCCTCCTACTACTCCTCCCCCTCCTCCTCCTACTACTCCTCCCCCTCCTCCTCCATCTTCGTTGCGACCGTCAGCTGCCTCTTGTCATTGTGGCCCCAATGTTGCGTGCAACCAACTAATTATATGGCAAAATTGTCTTTTCATTTCGAACGCGTTCGAATTGTTGGCGGGAATTTGATTTAGGGGGGGGCAAGCGAATGGTTTTGGCCATAACGGCTTCACCAAAGCAAAACCGTAACGCCCAACCCCCCATTTTTTTTGGAGGAGGGAACTGAACAAATGCTCTAATGGCGTTTACATGATTGATTCATGCGCGGCAGCTTTAGGCCAAGTTAATCAAAATCATTTTACAGCGCCTTGTCGCTTGCATGTGTGTGAGAGTGAGAGTCTAAGCAAACTTTAAAAAATTGATTAGAAAAGTTAATTGCATGTTTTCATTATTTCACATTTAATCGTTCTACCCGGAAATGTGTTATCATTAACTATTAATGTGATTCCAGCAAATGCAATAAATTTAACCAATCTAACAACAGTTAGTAAACATTATATTGGTTTTAAGTATGTCTTTCATTTCTTTATAGAGAATACATAGAAGAAAATTTCATAGACATATTAATCTGCATTCTTAAAACAAACGTTGGAGTTACTGTCAACAAATTTACTGTCTGACTTTCACTGAAGTTTTCTACGTATATTATATTTTTACAAATATTACAATTCAAGACTGTACTTAAATCTGATAAGGTCAATGATTTTGAGCCTATTGACATTGCTCTAATTGTTGAACCAAATATAGGCAAATGGAACAGCCCAATTAATGCTCTGCTGACGCTGCTAATTTACCATAAACTGAATACAGACCCTGCTGTTCTGATTGGCTTTTTACGCGCTATCAGCTCATTGCATCTACGTGTCAGGTCGATGTATTCCCAGGTTCCTCTATTAAATACCACAACTCAGCTAAGAAGGTGTTTATATAACGTCTAGCCTCTGGAAGTTGTGGCCTACAACCAAAGTACACAACATAAATAGGGTCAGTCAATATATAGGACTAATATTTACTTGGTCCTTAGGGGACTCAAGCTGACACTACATTTATGGCCTATACTTGCCTTGGCTATGGCCATTTTATTGACTTGTGCTATGGGCCATGCGCATGTGCTTACTTCTGGCCACGTTTAATGAACCCTAAGTAAACGTCCTGTCGTCCTGAGAACGCATAACAATAACAATATCCAGCCCACATGACCCACTTTAACTAACATACATTTCTATGCAGGAGATTGAATATGGGAAAAGTCAAGCTTTAAGTTGAGAGCGCAACTGCGTGTTTTAAAGCAGCTTTTTAATGTCGATAAGCTTTAAAGAAAAATATATTTGTTTTTTATTGTGGGACATTATTTAAAAAGTTCCCCTTAAAGTACAAATCTTTATTTACGAAGAAGCAAGGCAAATTAAAAAAATACCCAACTATGTACGCACTTTTGGACTAGGGGTTTTCCAGTTTAATAATGTTTAATACTAAAAGAATAAATTGCATTTCAGACAAAACCCCCATATTAACAAAAATGCTTGCGAAAATATTATTAACGTTTTTTAAAAACCTTAAACTACATAGCATTCTTCATAACTCTATCAGGGGTGCCACAGAAATCGCTTTCGCTTGAATTCGACTTAAATTTGTATCAAATTTAAGCAAAAGCAATTCCTGTAGCACCCCTGTATATTTTCATTCCATTGAGATTAAATTGATCTTAGCCCTGCCAACTTGACGTTGAAGTGCTGCCAACTCGTACTGTCAAATCGTTGCTTCAATTCTAATTTATTTCAGCTACAAATCCATCATTAAATAATGTCAGTAGAAAAACCCTGTAATTATGTATTTAATTGGAGTAAAACCCTTGAAAAGACGTCGACAAAGGGGCGGATCAATGTTAACAAAAGTGATTGATGCAGTTAGCACATTTAATGGGGGGAAATGTTCATTTTGGTAAAACCTTTGTTTGGCCATCTTTCTCTAGCCATCTTTCTCTGGGCCAGTCAACAATGTACAATATGCATCATCCGCAGTTGATGAATAATTAAAGAAGCCCGCAACCTCAGGCAAACGAACTTCCATCTAATAATTTTGTGGGGTAAAGAGAAACAAAATCAAGTTCAAAATGGGGGCTTTGCGTGAGTTTCGCTTTTCGTTGAGTGCGCGTTTTTGTTTGGCAAATAATTTAGCAATCAGCGGGCCATTATCATCGCATTAATTTTGCATTTCGCCAAGACGCCCAATAAATTGATTCATTCCCCCCCTCTCATCAAAAATGCAACATCCAATAACTTTGGCGGCGTGTTCGATGTTGGTAAATAAATGTCGCCTTTGGGCCAATTACATGACATGCAAGAAACCAAGAACTTTGGTAAAGTTCTATCCTGTCTGCCTTGTTAATCGTCTTGACACTTGCAAATGGCTTGTCACTCACCCGCCCCATTTGTCACCTTGATTACAATAACACCCTCTTTCTACCCAAGGTTTGTACATCCATATGAATTATATATACATCTGTGGGCTAGCCACATGAGCGCTTGACCCAATTCCCAAGTGAAAGTGAAAGACTCATGCGAGGCGTGTTAATTGAAGTCGCAGTCTCAGCTTGAGTCATTGCCAAAGAATCTGAACTGAAAGCCAAGCAATCGGTTGCAGATTGGCCAAGTTTATATAAATAATATATTTTGGTTGACTGATTAAGACTATTCCCCATTATAAATTATATATTTATATTATTTTTTCAATAAACTTTTAATATTTATTGACTAAAAGTCAATCAAGCAGTCACAGCTTGGTCGATTTTATGATTGAGGTCGATGATAATCAATATCTCAAATAATCTATAAATATAAATTTAATATGACAGTTGTTGAGGTATTCTGTTTATCACATTAATTTCTATCCATCAACTTAAGATGATATAATATTTAAGTGCAATATTTATCGATTAATAATAAAATAATGCATTATTCATGAGTCTGCTTGGAATATATATATAAAAAATAAGAATAATTACTATCTTGATGCTGTGCAAGTTAAGATGCTAAACCTGGAGTGTTCCTACACAAAAGGTTTATATTTCAAAAAGAAAAGTCTTAAAACGATTATATCATATTTAGTTTCATTGATGGATATATATGTATGTAGCGAATAGATATAACTTGATTCATTCAGTGCATTTACTGCTTCAACTGATTGATAAGCAATAAATACTATAATAATAAATATTTTAATCTTTATTATACGAAAATGCCGTCACAAACAAGAAAACGCTTCTTGAGAAAAACCGGACACCTTTTGATATCTTATCGGGCAGATTTCACATTCAAGATAATGGGCCAAACCCATAATTCAGTTAATTGAAAGTATTACTCAGAGACAAAGAGAAAAAATTTGTTATTTACAAAATAAAGAAACAGAAATGCTTTGTTTGCTGCTAAAGTAATGCAATTAGAAAATTGCAGTTAAAATAACTATACATGAATAATTATAGACAGATAGCCAGAGCTTGTTTGTGGGAGTACTCTGTAAATTGTGTTAGAATATGCAACCTCGCTAATGACCCAATTAAAATGATGGCAAAGACTTTCACCGAACGCCCATGGCAGGCCACGCATATCCGCCTTGTCATTCTCCCATCGCTTTGACATGTATTGAAATGGCTGGAATTTAAAGCAGGCGGGGGTGAGGATGGGTATGGGGGAGTCATAGTGTAATAGCAATCTGAAATTCAAGCAATGCAAGGACATGACGAACACGAACAATGTCAGCTTACACTGACGGCAGCAGAACGCCGGGTCAGGATCGGATCAGTCTACCTTTTGACACGCGAAACATGCAGTAAATTACATTTGGATATCCTGTAAACATGAAAAGGTCTATGGAAAAAATAGGGTATATACGTAGGCTGCTATATATATTTCTGGCCTAGGCAACAATAAGTGTTGCCAGGTGCAATCTGATATTTCCATTGGAAAGGTTGACATTTTTTAGCATAACATCACTCAGAACGTGTTGTCATTTAATCGTGAATTGTTAAACTTACAGAGCTTTGAACAATTCAATTCCGTTAAAAAAATGGAATTGACACGTGAGCATTTTCGTGCGATCATTTTTCACAACTTTCGACGTGGATTATCCAGACAAGAGTGCATCGATGAACTTAAGTCTTTGTATGACGATCAAGCACCATCCTATAGCACCGTGAAAAACTGGTATAACGAATTTAATCGTGGTCGCAGTTCGCTCAACGACGAATTCCGTGAAGGTCGTCCAAAAACGTCCGTTGTGCCAGAGAACATTGATGCCGTGCGTGAACTAATAATGCAAGATCGTCATGTGACATACCGGGAGATAGAGGCATCCTTGGGCATTTCTCCCACCAGCATACATTCGATATTACATAAACACCTGACCGTAAAAAAGGTTTGTTGTCGTTGGATCCCGCACAATTTGACAATCGCTCAAAAAAAGGCTCGTGTCGATTGGTGCAAAGAAATGTTGAAAAAATACGATCGCGGTGCTTCAAAAGATGTTCATAAGATCGTCACAGGTGACGAATCTTGGATCTTTGCGCATGAGCCCGAAACAAAACAACAATCGACCGTGTGGGCCTTCGAAGACGAGCCAAATCCAACGAAAGTTGTTCGTGGAAGAAGCACTTCGAAGCAAATGGTCGCCTGTTTCTTCGGCAAAACTGGTCATGTGGCGACTGTTCCGCTTGAGCAACGAAGGACGGTCAATTCTGAGTGGTACACCACAATTTGTTTGCCTGAAGTCTTCGGAGAAATTCAAAAAACAAACAAGAGAAGACGAATCATTCTTCACCATGACAACGCGAGCTCTCACACTTCGGCTCAAACCAGCGCCTTTTTGACCGGCCAAAACGTCGAATTGATGGGTCATCCGCCGTACAGCCCTGACTTGGCACCCAATGACTTCTTTTTATTCCCGCACATCAAGAAAAAAATGCGTGGTCAACGATTTTCGTGCCCAGAAGATGCTGTTGAAGCGTTCAAAAACCATGTTTTGGAGGTGTCTCAATCGGAGTGGAAAAAGTGCTTCGACAATTGGTTTGAGCGCATGCAAAAGTGTATAAATCAGGCTGGAGAATACTTTGAAAAACAATAAAACAATTTTTGATGATAAATATTCGCATTTTCATTATTAGGCCAGAAATATATATAGCAGCCCTCGTATAATAATAGATATTATTACATTTTATGTTGTGTAAAATAAAGATCCAAGTGCTCTGAAAATTTCATAAGAAACTCTAAACAAAAAATGCTGTCATCAAGTTTATGAAAAGTAGAGGTATAAAAAATGCCTACAGAGGTATATCATATAATTTTATGTAACAATGTTTATGTCTAGTTTTTTTCATTTTTGTATTCTGAAAATTTCATATGTATACGAAGTTATGCAACGGAGTTGGATAGAATAGGAAAATATAAAGAATTTAAACTTATACAGAGAAATATCACATCCCTATTAGAGTCTTCCTAAAAAAATATAAAGAATTTAAACTTATACGGAGAAATATCACATCTCTTGAAATAGGCATAAGTAAATCTGAGTACATGGTATCTCCTAGTCGAGTACTCTCTTTTTTAGCTTCCCTTACTTCGTCAAAACAATTTGCAAAGTGAACTTCAGTTAAAGCGAATCCGAACCGGTCCCACGGACGCTTCTTTCATAAATATCTAAGTAGCGGCATGACAACCGCATGACGCCATCATTTCATTAAAAGACGGAATCCTGACTATACAGTGTCCGTCATTTTGTAAGCTTTCAGCATGATTCAAGGTCATCAGGCAGGAGCCGATCCGCTGACCAGGTGGGAGTTGGGCGAGGGAGGAAGTGAGCGAAGTGAAAGGAAAGGCAGTAGCCGTACCTTGACCATTATTCTGCAATTTCCTTGTTACTTTGCCAAGCACTTCACTTTCCTATCTCTAATGGGGTTGGCCTTGACTCTGTTTGCTCAACTGTCTATCAATTTTGTGGACATTATCCCATCCCCATTCCCGTTAGCTGTCCAATTGCCCGCATGCAAACTGCATCGCATGGCCTCATGTGACAACACAAATAATTGACAGCTGAATTGGACAATCATTAATGTTGAGCATGTCAAGCTATCTAATATGTAACTATCTCGTCAACTGCGATTCGCATAATGCCTGGCTAACTAATTTGAATTAAATAAACACTCAATGCTCACTTTATACTTGAAGGATTCTACTTGCTTAGAAATTAATCATTTAGAAATTAATCATTTAGAAATAAATATATCAAATTACTCGATGGGATTCTTTTAGAGTTTTTCATGTATAATACAATAAATGCTCAGAAGTTTTTATTGATTTGATTTAGTTCATATGAACCAAATCATCATAACCGACTTCATTGTTTTGGATAATTCAAATGAATCAAATGATTTGATTTATTCGACTAATTCAAATGATCCAAGGCCTTTGATTGCTTTTATTAAATTCCTTTAAGTAATTTAAATGATTTACTTTGATTTATCCAAATAATCCAAATCATTCGACAAATGTTATTCTATAAAGTGCAAATACTAGAAATGGGCTAACGGACTTTATTACTTTGAATGCTACAAATGAATTGAATGATTTAATTTATTTAATTATTTCACTTGATTTCTTTTACTAAATTCCTTTAAGTAATTAATAGTATTACATATCTTAATTTCTTAAAAGTTAATTACAATATTTATATTCGCATTACTTAAACTAATGATCTATTATCTCTGTTCTCTTGCAGGGAAACTGAACGTTATAAGCGAATCAAATGGCAAGATATGCGAGTCGGAGATATAGTCCATCTGTCGAACAATGAGACGGTGCCCGCCGACATTCTGCTGCTGCGCACGAGTGACCCCCATGGGGTTTGCTACATCGACACTTGCGACTTGGATGGCGAGACAAATCTGAAACGCCGTGAGGTATGTTAGGAGGTGACATTAGGTTATCTCCCTGCCCTAAAGCCGTGACTACGTGAGAGATATGCGTTTATTTTTAATGGTATTTTATATAATTTGCACAGGTTGTACGTGGCTTTACGGAAATGCAGAACATATTTGTGCCCAGCAAGTTTATGAGCTGCGTGGAGGCGGATGCTCCAACAACAAAGCTATATAGATTCCATGGGGCCTTAATACATCCAACGGGAGAGCGTGTACCCATATCGACCGAGTGCCTTTTGTTAAGAGAAAGCAGACTGAAGGTAATGTCAAATAAAATGCATTCACTTTGCTTATAACCTAATAATATGTACGCAATTTTAGAATACGGATTACATTGAAGGCATTGTTGTCTATGCCGGACATGAAACAAAGTCCATGCTAAATAATAGTGGTCCAAGGTACAAGCGCTCCCAGGTGGAACAGCAAATGAATATTGATGTGATATGGTGAGTTTAAAAGTAAAAATAAAAGACATTATCTTTCTTTTGGTGTGTCAAAACAATAAGTTCAATGTTTTTCTATTTACAACTAAATAATTTAATGGAATGAACACTTTTAAATTAAAAGCGTAAAAAAAAGAGTTTTAATTTTGGTTCAACTTTTTTTTAAAGTTCTGATAACTAAACATTTCATTTACTAAAATAGCTATTTAAGAAGCAAATTAAAATACTCATGAAAAAATCATATTGGTTGATGGTTTAAAACAGCGGTGGGCATGAAATCTGAATTCGGGAGCACTACAACAACATCAACAACAACATCCCAATTAGTGTCTACCTAAGTTGGGAGCAGCCGCTGCTCCCGGAGCCACAGCGTGCCCACCGCTGGCTTAAAAATTCTTTGATTATAAAATTGATTGGAGCTTCAGAACCTGTTAAAGTATTTATCTGAAAAAAGGTCTTCAATCTGATTAAAACACTACTAAGAATTGGATAAATTAATTAAAATGATTCGGCTTATGGATTCTTAGCAAATTAAGTGTACGCTTAAATTAAATTAAATTAAAAATACTACAAACAAATACAAATCTAGTTATATTCCTCGTTCTATCCCTGTAACTAACCTCTAAATATCTGAAAATTAGTCATTAGCCTGGGAAACAGATCTTCAATTTATTAATTAAAAATCAAATCAATTTTAAAAATCGAATCCTAATCTTTAGTATACATAGAATCTTCTGAGAAACAGGTCTTCAATTTTGATACTACAACTACATTCCGTATCCAATCCCAATGTCGATTACTCCCTGAAAAATGTCATAAACTTAAACTTAATTATACCATTTACTAATTCTATTTTTTGGGTATATTACAACATTTGCAGGTGTGTGATAATATTGTTGATCCTTTGCGTTGTTGGCGCCATCGGCTGCACCATGTGGCTGCGCTCCTTTGTTAACTTCCCCGTGCCCTATTTGCCGTTTCCCGTTGACCCCGCCTACGAGGGCATGCTGACCTTTTGGACGTACATCATCATACTGCAGGTGATGATACCGCTCTCACTGTACGTGACCATTGAGCTGTGCAAGATACTGCAAGTGTTCCACATACACAACAACATTGATCTGTATGACGCGGACACCAACAAACAGACGGAATGCCGTGCCATGAATATAACCGAGGAACTCGGCCAGATACAACACATATTCTCGGATAAAACTGGCACACTGACCGAGAACAAGATGATCTTTCGCCGCTGTGTGGTCAATGGTGCCGACTACAATCATCCGCCTTCGGAGCTGGAGAAACTGTTCACGAAGCCAGGAGCGCCGGCTCCTCCGCTGCTGCCCAACGAAGCCCTAATCGATGACATGACGCGGTTGAGTGGCGGCGCATTTCTCACACCGAATGCCGAGCGCATCCAGGAGTTCCTGGTCGTGATGGCCATCTGCAACACGGTGATTGTGAGTGCGGCACCGCATCGCGATCTCATGAATGCCAGCGGCGTCATTGAGCTGCATCAAAGTGGCAGCAATCCAACGATGAACTCCTCTCCGGCCACAGTGAAACAGGTGCGATCCCGGGGCAAACTGTTGGCCACCACAACGACCACGACGACGACCACAACGATACTCAATGGCGGACCACAACCGGCTGCAATGGCTGCAATGCCAGCGGATCGATATACACGGCTGGCCGAGTCGCGATCTGTGACACCATCGCCGCCTCCCAATCTGCTGTTTGCGCTGCCCGCACAGAGTCATCAGCCGACCCTGTCGCCCATCAGCAGTTCACCGGAGTCCACGCCCAACTCGGAGTCACCATCGCCGCCCATGAAGAACAAGGCGATCTCGAACAGCGTTTCACCAACGGGTCGAGCCAAGGCCGTGATTAACTCCAAGATAACCAGCATAGCGACCTTTCTGAACGCCAAGACACAAGGCAAACGGCTTAAGATCAAGTGAGTGCAAACAGAAATATATCTTTGATTTTATATAAATGAAATGGTACCTTATATGAATTCCCAAACTTTTTTAAGGAATTTTAAAAAAGAAAACAAAAAACCAAGAATTAAATTTTTAGGAATCCAAAATTGGGAAGAAAAAATAAGGAATCATAAATAAGGAAATTCAACGAAGAAAAATATTTTTTTTTTAGATTTGACTGTTAAAACATGTCTTAAAAAAAAAAATATGAGTACACAAATTTGGAATTATCTTTGGTTTTCCTATCATTGGAGATAGGCCCGAAAAAAAAACGATCAAAATATGAAAGGGTAGACATCCGTCTTAAATCGCTACTCAATTCATACGACCAACACAAAGATGAAAAAAATTGTTGATTTTTTATATAAGGTGGCAAACAATATAAACATGTAGATTTTAAAATAAATGGTTCGAATAAATATCACATGCGCTGGCAATCGAAGTCCTGATTTTGAAATAAATAGTTTGACAATTGTTGTCTTTCTGCTAATCGCGCGATTTGTAAAAAAATATTTTTGATTTCGGCTTTTCCAATTTTTGTTTTTCCAATTTTTGTCTCCCAATTTTTGTTTTAACAGTTTTTGTCTTCCCAAATTTTTGTCTTCCTAATTTTGGATGCCTTAAAACCGTCTTCCCAATTTCGGATTCAAATTTTGGATACCTAATTGTTCGATTCCTAATTTTTTTTCCGAATAGTAATACTTTCAGACAGTCGTATATAGAATCAAATTAAATCTGCCTTTTATCTTTTGTAGCGAAACGAAGACTCAAACCATTTACAGAACCGCCGATGGACGTCCGCTCTATGAGGCCGAAAGTCCGGATGAACTGGCGCTGGTCAATGCCGCCTATAGCTACGATTGCTGTCTACTGAATCGCAGTCCCAATCATATTTTGGTTAGCATGCCCACGGCCAGCGCCACCGTCGAGTATGAGATACTCAAGATACTGCCCTTCGACTCCAGTCGCAAGTGCATGTCCATTGTGGTGCGTCAAACGGGCACCCAGGACATTGTGCTGTACACAAAGGGCGCGGATAGCTCCATCATGCCCGTTCTGGCGCCATGTGCTCACAACAGTCCTGAAGGTAAATTTAATGAAAGCAAAAGTTGGATCATCTTTTAACACATTCAATTCTTTCTAGGTTTACTACGCGAACAGACGCAACAGCAGCTGGATCGCTATGCGAGGGAAGGTCTTCGCATTCTTGTGATGGCAAAGCGCACTTTAAATGCCGCCGACTACACGGATTGGTGGGCACGTCACCAGGAAATTGAAATGTCCCTGGAGAATCGTGAGCGGCGGCTGCGCGATTCATTCGCTAAGCTGGAAAGCAATTTGACGCTGCTCGGAGCAACGGGCATTGAGGATCGTCTGCAGGATGGTGTTCCCGAGACGATAGCTTCACTACTTGCAGCGGGCATATCCGTCTGGGTGCTGACGGGGGACAAACCCGAGACGGCCATCAATATAGCCTACTCGGCAAAGCTATTCACTCAGCAAATGGAGTTGATCAAGTGAGTAATTTATTAGAGCTCAACAATCTGTAACTGGAAAACACACTAGAAAAGGCTTGGCATGATCCTTAAAGAATAATTATTTATTATCAGGATGACGAGCTGAGTCGATAATGCCAAATCCGTCTGTCCGAATGTTTCTATGCAAACTAGACCTTAAGTCTTAGAAGTATCTTGAACATAATTTGTTACCAGATCGGATTACTAATCGGATTTTAACTCGATAATTTCTTAACGATTTTAACATTTTGATCCATAATTTTGACTTAAATCTCTATCGTTTAGTTCACAAAGGAACAATCCGTCGAACCTTTAGTATGAAGCACAGTTTTCAAGATGTTAGGATTTTTTTACTTATTACCGTTAACTACTATTATTACCTATCATCCTACTAAATCGTAACAAGATTGGACAAATAGAAAGGTGGTAATGGCTGATTAAAGCTTTTAAGCAACGTAAGTGCCTAAAAGCATGCAATAAAAAAATATTTTAAGTGTATTTAAATAAAGAACGGGTATCCTATAGTCGGGAGCTCGACTATAGCCTTTCCCACTTCTTTTTTTCAGTAATGAGTATTCTCTTCTACATTCAGATCCAAAATGGTTCAAATCGAACAACTATATTATAGGGCTATGATGGAATCGATCTAAGAACAGGGCTCTATAAGGATATTTCTTTTTTTATGTTTATAATTATTACATTTTTAATTAATTCTAATACTTTTTATAATTATTACATTTACATTTATTTCTTGTTACAGACTAACCGCTCGCTCTCGCGATGCTGCTGAGACGGCAATCAATTTCTTTCTGACGGATCTGAGGAATGCAAAGGCAACAACATCCTCGGGATACAGTTTAACGCCGCGCAGCAAGCCACGTGCTTTGGTTGTGGATGGCAAGACGCTGACTTTTATTCTAGACTCCAAGTATGTCCTCCTTTTATATATACTTAAAATTGCAATTAATTTAAAATATTTATTCTAACAGATCAAAGTTAATACTGCCGTTTCTGAAGCTGGCCAAAGCCTGTGCCTCGGTGCTCTGCTGTCGCTCGACGCCACTGCAAAAGGCCTATCTGGTCAAAGTGGTCAAGGAGGAGCTCAATCTGCGCACTCTGGCCATTGGCGATGGGGCCAACGATGTCTCCATGATACAGATGGCCGATGTGGGTGTGGGCATCTCTGGGCAGGAGGGTATGCAGGCTGTTATGGCTGCCGATTTTACACTGTCGCGCTTTCGTTACCTGGAACGGCTGCTGCTCTCACATGGCTATTGGTGCTACGATCGCCTGGCACGCATGATACTCTACTTTTTCTACAAAAATGCGGTAGGCGGAAACGAATTAAAACTAATTATAAATTTACATCAATTGATTGTGTTTTTCTTCTTCAGGCTTTTGTTTTTCTGATATTCTGGTATCAATTGTACTGCGGCTTCTCCGGCTCTGTGATGATGGATCAAATGTATCTAATGCTCTACAATTTACTCTTTACTTCACTGCCGCCCCTGGCAATTGGTGTCTACGATAATCGAGTTCCAGAGGATTTGCTCCTAAAGAATCCATATCTCTACAAAAATGTAAATTATGCTTAGATATTAAATTGTTAAGTCTTGAAATTTATGTTAATGCATTTCACAGGGTCGCCTGGGTCTCGTCTATAGGCCACATGACTTTTGGCTGATATTATTGGATTCCCTGTATCAATCTCTGGTCATATTCTTTGTGGCTCTCTGTGCGTATGCGGAAAGCGATGTGGGCATCTGGGAATTCGGCACAACCATCACAGCTAGTTGTCTTTTTGCCAATTTAGTGCATTGTGGAATTGAGATCCGTTCCTGGGTAAGCTTGACAGCCATTTCGAAAGCGAAGGTTTCTTTAATTAATGTTATATTTTATATCTCCAGACGGTGCTGCATGTTATTTCCATTATGCTGAGTCTGGGCTCGTTCTACATCTTCTCCATCATGTACAACTCCATCTGCGTCAATTGCTTCGGACTGCCCTCAACGTTCTGGGTCATCTTTAGATGCTTTGGCTCTTCAGTGCATTGGCTGATCATATTGCTTTCCACAGTGGTTGCGGTGCTGCCACGGTAAGTTGCCTACATAATTTAATTTTAAGCACATTCCATTGATTCTAACTAAATAATTGAGCAGTACTAGAAATAATTACAAAAGCCGAAATTTAAAATATTTTCTTAATTGATTCTAATGAATTAAGTTAACATTTTTTTATATTTGTAAATGTGTTTCCCATATTTTAATATAATCTTATTATTTGTCTAAAACAGCGGTGGGCACGCAGTGGCTCCGGGAGCAGCGGCTGCTCCCGAACTCAGATTTCGTGCACACCGCTGCCCTAAAATTCATAGAGGCACTCATTTATATATTTTAATTCCCTCCAATGCTTTTTTCTCTGTAGATTGCTACTGACCACAGTGCGCACCTCCATGTGTCCCGACGACAGCACCAAAGTCATCCTACAAAGCAAACGTGAGCGCAGCAGAGGTGAGGGTTTATTAGTTACATGGTCACGTTCGACGTCAGCCTCATCAATATATAGGTAAAAGGCACAAAACATCTAGAAAGAATTGAAACACAAATTATTTCTTTTTGCACGATTTTTGATAATTAAAAATTATTGTTTCTTTAGAAATGCATGAAGATTTTAATTTTTTATGATTTTGTGTCCTTTTATTTATAAATTGCATTGCAAATTTGTATTAGATTCTAATGGAAAATTCTTTGCAGAATCGCCGATTATGGGTCTAAGAATCAGATTATAACAACAATTACCTGATCCAGCGCCAAGTTGCAACAACACTCACTAGAATTGCGAAAACACAAACCTATATTTACTTCACATGTGCTTTCAGTTTAAAAATGTGGCCTTTCGACACCGATTAATATATAATTTAGTTTAATTTAATTTAAATAACCAACCAACTGCAACTCTCTAGTTTCTGAAATTCAATTCTGAAAGCGTAGTAATACTTAGTAGAAATTTAGATTGATTATATGTGTATTAGTTATAATGATATTTGTTAAAAGCATTGTTTATTGATTACCTAATTAATTCTAAAACATATTTTAGTTACAATATTTGCCTTAATATTAAAACGCATCAATGAGAAACAATTGCAAAAATGCTATATATACACTGTATAGAAATATATGTCTGTCATAATTTATGAATATTTATTTGTATATAAGTAGGAAGTTAATATATATATGTATGTTCATGTATATCGATATGTATACGTATTTTCCTACGCATATTTAGAGCATATTTAGCCAGCCACCTAATCAATTAGAGTAATCTTAACAGATGCGACGCAATTATGATTAAACAAAACAAACTGATTAAAACAGTACTATATATTTGAAACTATATGTTTGCGTGCAATCAATATGGATTATTTAAGCGATTATCATAGAAAGAAAAAAAATATCTTTTAATACTGGACAATTCAAACAGAACAGAACTTCAATGTTCTAAGTTCGTGAAAAGGCTGTGATTCTACACTCATGAGAAATATATCTATATATAAGGAAAAAAACAACAATTTACATACATATTTAATTTAGTCTCATTAATTCAAGTATTATTAAACAAACACACACCTACGTTTCTCTTTAATTTGTTGTCAAAAAACAAATTGAATTTTCTACTTTTATAATTTAAGCAAATGTCAAACGATTTATGCCTATATCTCTATATCCATTAATTGTTCTAAACTATTTACCTTAACTGCATGTAGATCGTTTCAACAGAGAACAATATAACAACAATTATATAAAACAACAAAAATGCAATAACTTAGTGTACGTTAAAAGTAATAAAAAAAAAAACAACGTTAGCTGAATATTTACATTGTTGAAAAGCAAAAAAATCATTTAATGAAATAAATGTATATTTACTTAAAAAAATTAATATGTATGTTTGTTTTACTTCAACAATTTGTCATACTCGAAGATAATTTCCCAAGATTGATTTAACAATCATCCATCACTTTTGGATTGTCGAGATTCATATTTCACACGCACAGAATGAAATAAGTTAAAAGGCGAATGAGAAAATTCCAGGGACTGCAAATAAGAGTTATAAAATTCATATGAATGTTAATTTCAACTAAAAAAAAACCAATGTGAAGGATATATAATTATTTTAAAGATTAAAAATTAAAGTTAAATTGATACAATTTTTTGGTATTTTTATGATTTATAGTAACCTAGAAGTAGATTCTTTATTTCGTCCTTAAAGGTATTTTGGTAATACACCAATTGGTTCAAAAGATATTTAACCTAACCTTTTTTTTTAATTTTAAAAATAAAAGTTACGGAATAAATCTTATTTGTAACTTTAAAAAAAAAAATAAACTTTTTTTTTTTTTATTAAGAAATCAGAAAACTTTTAATAAAAAATGAATTTTAACGATTATTTTTGACTTTTTAAATAAAAATTAAGAATATTTGTTAATTCGTAACTTTAAAATAAAAATTTGAAAATAATTTTTAATTTGCAATTTTAAATTTAAAGCTTATAAAAGTTACGGTCCCTGGAAAATTCCCCATGCTATAATTTCTATTTAATCGATGAGGTTCCTGCCATAAAAACAAGTCGAGTCTGGTTTATATAAATATGTATATTAATTGAAAGCGAGCCATATAAAAATATATATATAGTATATCTATAACATTTATTTACTAAAAGTATACCTAGAAATAGCTTATCGATCAACAGCTAATATCCCAGACAATTTGGAACTAGACAAAAGGTAAACGAGTAACATCAATACACATGACTGACTTCTATGGCTTGATTGTGACTTGTGGCCATGACTAGGACTGGTTATCCATTTGGGTCACGCCGAGATTACAATTGCCAAGAAAATCGAGCTCGCCGCTCTTGGCGATGACGCGTCCAATGTCGTATGGCAGCAATGCCAGCTCCAAGTTAGCTGCGGCCGGGGGCAGCGTCTCTATTGCATGTGGCTGCTGTTGTTGTTGTTGCAGCTTGGTTGCCACAGCGCGTCGCACCAGCCGCTCCACAAACATTCGCAGCACATGTGCGAGAAGTGTGAGGGCCAAGGATTGCGAGACTCCCGGCACGCTCTGTTCCGTCTCGAGGACAATGCCCACATCCTTGCACATGTCACGCACCAGCTGTGTGGCAGCATCCAACTCCTCGGGCGGCGGTAAATATAGCATCTGTTGGCTATTTGGATTATTGGTTACGCTGGGCGGTCGTCGAGTTCGAGATTTGGGCTCATCCCAGCCCAGAATATCGACTAGCTGCTGATGCTCCAGCTGTTGCTCACGACATTGCAGCCGTTTCGCCTGCTCCGTCAGCCAACTGTCCAGTCGGGTTCTTGGCGTGAGACTGCAATACGCTTGGAATTGCGATTGCGGCTCCTCCTGCAGCTGCTGTTGAACGCGCTCCGACAAGGGCGCAAGTGCTGATGATGCTTTCTCCCGGTTAACACACAGCATTTTCAGAGGCGGCGTATAGCCGTGCAGGCGGGCAAAGGCCACAATCTCGCGCACACTCCAGAAATGCTCCTTGCCGCCGGAATGCAGCTGCTGCAGACGTTGATGTTGCCGCATGCAACGGGATAAGACGCGACCGCGCATATACTCAAAGAAACGCTGACGCAACGCGGGCTGAGCGAGGAATGCGGACAATGTCTGGCCGCCAAAGACGAACTCGTTGCCCAATCCACCCGTCAATGGCAATCGACGGAGCAGAAACTCCACAGCACTGCGCATACTTTGAAAGTGAATGCCATTGAAGAGCTGTTCCAGACGCATTCGTTGACTTTGCGGCATCACTGGCACCGGCACCACTGACAACGCCTCGTGACTACTCATGTTGGCATAGCCATGATCATTTTGGATGCACTGCAGGAGGTGCCAACGCTTGGACAACTGTTGCGCTGGCTGCTGCTTGAGCAGACTGAGCTGGGGCTTCAGCAGCGACTGCTGCTTGGCGGCCTGCTTCAGCTTCGACTGCATCGGGTCGATGAGGTAGAGTCGGCCCGCCTTCTGGAACACCACATTCTTCGCATGTCCATTTTGCTGCCTTTTGTTATTGCTGTTGCCATTAAATGGACGCATTGCAGGCACTGTATCCATGGAATTGAGGCGCAGCTGCGTTGCTGGTGAGGATGCGGGTGCAATTTTCTTGGGGCTGCTTAGCTTCAAAGGCTCCGAGACGAGCACTGTGGGCTCAATTTGCTCAATGTCGTCACTCAACTCGATCTTGTTGATGCAGGCAAAGAGATTGTCATCCAGCTCCTCCTTGTTCTGAGTTATGGATATAGTACGCGGCTTGGAGCTGTCCATGGGCAAGATAAATGAATAAGGAGCAGGTGTTGTCGTGACAGGCTCTCGCTTAATGGCCACTGGCGTTGTCGCCGTCGTCGCCGTCGTCGTCGTAATCTCAGATGTAGCATTTGCATCGGAACGCAGCCAAACCTCTACCGTCGTCTCACCACCCATGGTGTGCAATCCACACATGGTCTTGTCCAGCACAATGTTGTGCATCAGCTGAACGGGCTTCTGCTGCAGATGATCCTGAAAGTACAGCTGAATGCGCATGGGAAACTCGCCCCAGCCGCGACGCGTCAGCTGAAATGGCGGCGAATGTACGTCCACAATGTCGTTGGGTCGATACGAATGATGCAGTTGAAAGCGCACCTAAAATTATGACTGGTTAATACACACAGCGGAGACTTGTGCTCTGTTCTGTTGTCTCACCTTCTTGAGGTATGTTTCCAGCGGTTGCGGCAGATTCTTGCCCTGCACGTAGACTAGCCACTTGTAGGCCAAACCTTGGCTGCTGCCCCGAGACTCCCGAGTATCGGAGTCAGCGCCTCCTATGTACTTGGATGTATTGCCGACCACAAAGTGAAATTGGTTTTTGTTATTCAAGCGCGAGGCATTCAAGGCCGGCACTGAGGCGATCTCCAGCTCCTGCTGACGCTTGTAGGCCTGCTTGCTGGTGCAAGGCTGCTCATCACAGCTAGGTCCATCCGTTTCCTTTACCTGCTCCTGCGTGTGATCCGTAACAATGCCTTGCTCGCGTATTTTCTGCTGCCGTCGACGCTCCGCTCGCCGATTCGCTGGATTCCGGAGCCGTATCGTTTGCTTAGCCAGGGTTGCGGCCGTGCGCTCGGGCAGGTGCAATTGAATGGGCGCAGGACGCTTGCCCACAATCTTCTTGATGGCAGGATGCAGTGGCAGTTGGACACCGTCATGTTCGGCCCCATCGCCGAACAAGGTGTCGCGGGAACGCACTCGAGCGACATCGGCAGCTGTCAGCGTCACCTGCTGCTTCTTGTAGTACTCGCTGACCACATGGTAGCGCAACTTGTCCAGGAGCTGGCGTGCCTGCAGCAATCGACTGTCAATCTCGCTCAGCTGTTGCTCCTTTTGGGTCAATTCCTTTTGGAATTCGGCGCGCACAATTTCCTCTATGCGTTTCAGTTGCGCCGCGCTATCAAGTGCAATTCGCGGCTTGTTGTTTGCCACATCCTGTTGAGTGCGCACCTCGTCATCCGCATTGGACTGTTGCTCAAGCCTGGCGCGTTTCTCCTTTGTGTCATCGGTATTTGGATTGTCGTAGCCAAAACCGTAGTCCGGATCATGGTACTCGCTGTGCTTGCGTTTCTTTGGTGTTGTCGTTGACTTCGACGGCGACGCCGTCGAATTCTCCATGTGCGTGTGCGCGCTGTTGTGAGGTGGCACAGCCACAGGTCTCCTATCACCTGGGTTCCAAATAAAATAGCTCAAAGACACTTTCAAACTGTCTTCTGCACATTTATGCCGTTGTTAGTAGTGAATTTACCAAGCGTGGGAGCTACTTGATAAATAAACGCGGAAAATGTTTATGCTGTGTCCAAATTGTTGGTAGAATATCGATATGCAGATCTATCGATACTCATCACGACAATAACAATCAGTGCTGCCAATTTAGCTATTTGCCTGCCAGATCAAGCAGGTTGCAATTGGCATATGCGGAGATAAATTTTAAAAAAGCGGCTAGCGGGATGCAGCAGGAAATAAAAGATTTTCAGCACTGGCATCTTTTGCGCTAAGCCTTTTGTCGCTGGCAGCAGTATGCTTAAAAAATATAGGGACATATCATGCCTACATAAGTTCAGCTATAGAATAGGATCAGCGTTGCCAAAATTAGTCCGTTAAAAATATGACAGATTTGAATAGTCAAATTTTAAAGAAATTATAAAAATTATGGTACTGCTTTTTTAGCAAACTTTTATTTTATTTCTGAATAAGAATGGAAAGAAGGTAAAAATAAAATAACAGAATGCTTAAAAACAGTACCATATTTTTATATTATTTCTTCCAAATTTTCTTATCATCCGCAAATCTATCAGCAAATATGCCAAATTGGCATGCCTGAATAGGATAGGAATAGAACTTGAGAAGTTATTGTTTCACTACTCTAGCGTTCTTTTTTAGCTACCAACAAAATTTTCTGGATATTTCTCGCTTCTTTCAAGGGCTAGTTTAGCTTTTTTATGACCCGAAGGGTTGGCAGCACTGATTACAATGCAACGCATTACATTATTACACATCACTAGAGACCACGCGCCTTGAATTGTTCAACACTGTCTGAATCATCTGTTTAAGGGCTGCAAAAATATCTCTTTAACATTGATAATTTTAACTGATATATCAAAGATTCCCCCGAAAATTGGGAATAATTATTAAATAATTTAAGAAAGACAATAAAATTATACTTCATAAATAATGCATTGATTTACTTTTTTTGAATAACTTAACATTAATGATAAATCGATTGTCAGAAAACATCGATATTTCGCAAATATGGAAAAACAAATCGATGCTCATGCAGCCCTATCATCTGTAATTTAACGCGGGAAAAATAAGCAAAACAACGCATTAGCGCTCAAGATTATCACTAATAATAATATATAATTGTAAATAAGTTAACAACAATATGGTTGAACGCATTGAGGACTTAAATTTACCCAACGCTGTGATTGCTCGTCTGATAAAGGAAGCCATTCCGGATGGCTCCAATGTAAGCAAAGAAGCTCGTGCCGCAATCGCGAAAGCGGCTTCGGTCTTTGCCATCTTTGTGACTTCCTCCTCGACGGCTTTGGCGCACAAGCATAACCACAAGACCATTACAGCGAAGGATATACTACAGACGCTGAACGAGCTGGATTTCGAAAGCTTTGTGCCGTCGCTAACTCAAGACTTGGAAGTGTATCGAAAGATGATAAAGGATAAAAAGGAAAGCAAAGCGAATAACAAGAAGGATGCCAATACAGGAGATGCCGCAGCAAGCAGCAGTTCAGTGGCAGCTGCCGCTGAAAACGGCGACGCTAATGAATAAATAAAGTTTACGGCGCTATTTGCATTGGCTATTTACAATTTAACATTTAATTTTTTACGATCTATATATTATACATACATTGTTAGTATAAGTTTTTTAAAATAAAGTGAAAAGATTTAATTAAGAAACAAGAATTCACTTGCTTTTGTACATTAATTTACAAGTTTCTAATAGGAAACTTGCATATAAAGTTTATATTATAAACAGCCCAATTATGGACGTTCACAACACTGGCCAAACACTCTTAAACGTCTTTTCCAACACTGAACCGGCAATTAAAGCTGTTTAGCTGCACGCACTTTTCAACTTATAATTTTGCATGTTGTTTTCATAACGAATACAGTTTCTTATGGTTTAAATAATATTTGAGAGCGAAATGGGAGTAACCGGACTGTGGAAACTCATCGAGCCATGTGGAAAACCAGTGCCAGTGGAGACCTTGGATGGTAAAGTGCTGGCCGTTGGTAAGAACACAAATTTGTTGCCATCAATTGTGAAATGCTGTTAATACAGTGAACGTATTCTGTAGATATCTCCATATGGCTGCATCAGGTGGTAAAGGGTTTCCAGGACAGCAAGGGATCTGCACTGAACAATGCGCACCTGTTGGGCCTCTTTCACCGCCTGTGCAAGTTGCTCTATTACCGAGTGCGTCCCGTCTTCATCTTCGATGGCTGTGTGCCGCAGTTGAAGCGCGATACAATTGTCAGTTTTGTCTTGACTTTTATTGCAACGGGTTTATTAAGCTGTGCTCCTTTTTGTTTGTCCAGGCTCGGCGACAGCAACAGCGTAGCAAGCTGAGCAATGAAGCTGATCGGATTCAGGCTTTGCTACTGCAATCCCTGGCCAAGGAGAAGGTGGTTCAACAGGCCCTGGGCACAAATGCGGAACTGTTGCTGAAGTCACCTTCTAAGCGCGGAGCAGCTGCAAAGTCCAACAAGAGAGATGAGGACGATCTCTTTAAATTGCCCGATCTGCCGTCCTCCTCTGCCTCCCAATTCAATGAGCCCGACAGCGAGCTGGAGGATCAAGACTATGCCAGCACAAGCGCCACGTCAGACAGTTCCTTCGATGAGTCCACAGCGCGTCATACATATAATGCCAGCTTGCAGGCCATCGATGTGCGTAGTCAGCATTTTAAAAACTTGCCAGCGGATGTGCGCCACGAGATACTTACCGACATCAAGGAGACACGCAAGCAATCCTCGTGGGGTCGCCTTCATGAGCTGCCAGCACGTAGCGATGATTTTTGCTCCTTTCAAATGAAACGGCTGCTCAAGCGTCGCGCCGTTCAGGAAAGTCTGGAAGAAGCCGTCCAGGAAATGGGCGGACATACACTCACCTATGCAGAGCTCTCGGAGTTTTTCAGCGAGGAAGGCATCGTCACGCCCACCGCCATTGAAGAGAGCACACGGCAAATAAGCTCCGATGAGCATACACGATTCTTGCTTGTGCGCGACCTTAAAAAGAAAGCTCTGGAAGAGAGCCAGAAGGCAGTGAAGATCAAATGCGAGACCATTAAGGAAGAGGATGCTGAGCAATCATCTGATGAAAAGCCCAGCACGTCAGCAAAGATTGTCAAGTCTCCCGTGCTAAACGAAGAGCAACAGAAAAAACTAGGCGAAGAATATGACTCCGATTTAGCCATGGCCTTGGCACTATCGCTGGAGGAATCTGGCAAGGTCTACGACGAAAAGGATTACGATTACGACTCGGATCAGGACTTGCGTCTAAATCGAGAACAAAGCAAGCAGCTGCGACATGCTGCCAAAGGTCCAGCACGCACATATATGATTGAATACGGAGGCATGAACGATGAGGAGGTGGAAAATATAATGGAAGCAACGCAACTAAATGATACACAGAGTTTGGACAACTTTTTGCACAACACAAATGTGAATGAGAAGACAGCAGGAGAGGAACTGGCAAATATTTCAATTGAGGAAGCCAAACAACTCTCGTTGGCAATTGAAGAAAGTAAGAAATCCCTTGCTGAAGATCTTGCCAAATCAGAAGAGATTCAAACAATAGACAGCGATACTGACTCCGACTTGGAGGAGGTCGTTGATACGAAACCAACATCTATCAAAAAGAGCTTAGAAATTCATGTAGATATTAAAGATGCGCTAAATGAGGATGAGGATCTATTTGCGGATATTTTTGAAATCGAAGAGAAGTTGAATATCAGTCAAGAAAAGAAAGAAACAGATACTGAGGTAAAAGATGGCAACATAGTGGAAAAGAAAGAGATTAAAGATCCGAATCAGTTGAAAGAAACCAATATTGAAGAGAAGAAAGCTGCAGATGAAGTTATTTTAATAACAGACAGTAAGAAGCAAGCAGACTCCGACTTATGTGAAATAAAAGAAAAAGAGACCGATTTGGAAGCAACATTGTTAAATGCTAAGCCCACTGTCCGACTCAATTCTATACTTGATGATCTTAAAAAGCAAACGGAAGAAGTTAAGAATATCAAATTAAATGTCTCCACTGAGGAGGAAAAACCGCCAGTCGCTTTAAACTCCATACTTGATGAGCTGAAAAGGCAAACGGATGAAGTGAAAAACATCAAATTGGAGTCCATTAAATTAAGCGCAGTCATAGAATTATCTTCCGATGACGAGGCCGCTAAATCCAATGTACCGACAGTATCCAAAGATGTCATTGAGCTGGCTGACAGTGAAAATGAGAATGAAACGCGTCGCACATCGCCAAATAAAACACCAAGTAAAAGCAAAGCAATAACAGATTATTTCGAGACTAACTATAAGATAAAACGCACACCTGATAAACCGTTAGAGGCGCAAGTTACGCCGCCTACAACTCCGAAGGTGCCGAAGCCATATTTTGTCAATCGCACACCCAAATCAGGACGCAAGCGAGCTGGTGATGAACACAGCGATGAAGGCATCTCACCCAACAAAAAGTCTAGCAAGGCAGCCAAGTCGCTCTTTGAGGACAAGGAGCAGGAAAAGGCAGTGCCAGTAAATGCCGAGGTAATTTACTGTCATAATATACATTATGTAAATTAAATTAATGTTGTTTATATGCAGGATCTCATCAAAGACGCAGCGGATGCTTTGAAGTCACAAAAGACAGCTAAGGAGCTGCAAACGATGGCCAGTAGTTTGGCACAAGATCGTCGAGATCTGGAAGCTGAACGCAATCGTCAGGATCGCATGGGCATGTCCATAAGTCAGCGCATGAGCAACGATTGCCAGGAGCTGTTGCGTCTCTTTGGCATACCCTACATTGTGGCGCCCATGGAGGCGGAAGCACAGTGCGCCTTCCTCAATGCCGTCGAGCTCACCAATGGCACCATCACAGACGATAGCGATATCTGGCTGTTTGGCGGTCGAACTGTCTACAAGAATTTCTTTGCACAAAAGAAGCATGTTTTGGAATTCCGAGCTGACCAAATTGAGCAGACATTCAACTGTAATCGCGGCAAGCTTATTCAGTTGGCCTGTCTAGTCGGCAGTGATTATACCACAGGTAATTATAATTGATCAATGACTTTAAGCCTGCTTTAAAATATGTTTTCCTTGGTCTTCAGGTATACACGGCATTGGCGCTGTAACTGCTCTTGAAATACTGGCCTCCTTTACGACTGCTAACCAACTGGAAGTGGAAGCCGGCTCTATGCAGTCCGTGCTCTCCACCCTGGTCAGGTTTCGAGACTGGTGGCAGGCGCACAAGAACTCCAATTTGCCCATAGGCAGCTCAGCACGTTTGTCGCTGCGCAAGAAGCTCAAGAACATTGAGCTGCACGAGGGCTTTCCCAGCACGTCCGTTGTGGAGGCGTATTTGGCACCCAAAGTGGATGATAATCGCGATGCCTTCAGTTGGGGCTCGCCCGATGTGGAATCTATACGTGAATTTGCGCGCAAGTCTTTCGGCTGGACTGCATCGAAAACGGATGATATTCTCCTGCCGGTCATGAAGAAAATCAACGAGAAGCAGACACAAGGCTCCATACGCAACTATTTCACGGCCAAGAGCGCAGTTCGAGTGCAACAGCCGCAGGTCAGCAAACGTGTTCAAACGGCCATTGATAAGATGTCGGGCAAGATTGATGCTGAAACGCCAGAGAAACCCAAAAGGGCAACACGTCGGGCACGCAACAAGCAAGCAGCGAATGCTGACGCACAGGAAGATGACGCTGATGATTCTAATCCTAATCCGAATCCAACGCGTCCAAAGCGTGGCAAACGGAAATCTGTAGAAGCAACAAATGTAGCTTCGCCTGAAAAGGCTGCCACATCCAATGATACCTCAAAGCCAGCAAAATGTGCGCGCATACCGAATACCAAGGAGGTTATACCGCAAAGGGAGCGAGACTTGGAGCAAATGCGTCAGAACAAGGCCAAAGCAGCAGAGATTCTAAAAGCAAGCTCCAAAGCTGCTACCAAAAAAACATAAATATATATGTTAATTTGTTTTTTTTTTTAATGAGCATGCATACAGAATAAAGCTTATACACTGAAGTAGTATTATATTTTCAAATACCTCAAAAACCTTGCTTTATATATGAATATTTCCAGGATCGAAATCAAGAAATTTGTACGTCTTTAAATGAAGGAAAATATGGCAAAAGTTGGCATTTTTAAAAATATTTTCTCACGTGTTTAATGCATTTTATCAACACTATTTTTAATATAAAAGACAAGCTTTGATTACTTGTCGTTTTCGAATTATTAATAGAAAACACTGCATCGCGAACGCGACGAAAAATGGAAGTCATGTTTGACTTCATCTTGACAAACGCGAAAATCTGCAAAATGTGGCGAGAAATTTTGAAGAAAATACTCTTAAACCATAATAAAATAATGTAGTTTTCCAATTTAAAAATAATTTTGATATGCTACTATCATCATATTTATTTTACAAGTTTTATTAGTAATTTGTAACGCGACATCGCGAACGTGACAAGATTTCCACCTAGTTTGTTCCAAGAACTTGTTAATCCAATTTTATTTGATATATCGAAAACAGCTTGAAAAACTTGTTTTAAATTAAACTTTCAATATATTTCTATCTGGGGTGCCACAGAAATCTCTTTCACCTGAATTTGACGTACATTTGTATGAAATTTACGTCATTTTTCAGGTGAAAGAGATTTCTGTGGCACCCCAGTGTATTAAAATGGTTTATGCTATAATCTTACTATCATACTTAGTGTAATCGATAGAATACAAACGGTCCATTTTGGAAGTCAATTTTTAAGAAAATGGTCAAAAATATAGAAAAAGTGAATTTCTTCTAGCGTGCTCAAATAAATAACTGGAATACATTTTAGGGAGAAAATTTCACAAGGCATGGATATTTAATCAATTGTACGTTTTTGGGCGAGATGGACCTTGTTCTGAAAATGCCCATATGTAAAAATCTTTAGTTTTCAAATTTAACTCACAACATATGTCAACGCCACTAGTACAAATCTAAATTTATTGTTAATTTAAATTCGAAAATATTTTGCCTAAAGCAATGTCAATACAGGATGTAAAACGGAAATTCATTCATACAAATCGGACATCAGAATCTTTACAGGAGTTTCAGAAAGTACGTATCATTTTGCTGGATACAATATGGGAGCTTTTGTTAAATGCGCAACTCAAATCGAATGAGTCGAAAGGATGTCAGGCGTTCAATTCCCTAACACAGTGTAAAGATTTCTTAGACGATTGCTTAAAATCGTTGCAGGACTCGGATTATGATTTATCCAATACATATAGAACGCTTATTGCTAGCACAGCATTCTGTAAGTTTGACATTACAATTCTGGAGAAATACATTACCAGTCTTGAGGATGCAATCAGAGATTATGTAGAGGATCAAGGAGTTTTCCGAGACAAGCAACATAAGGATGCGGCCAAGAAAACATTAGACGTAATGTTAGTGGAAAACATTGGTATTATACAGCTCGCTATTCAAATGCTCGAATTTATAACGGAAAAAGACAAAAGTTCACTTTTGAAATTAAGCGGAAGTGTTGTCTCGAATACCCTAAAAATCCATCAAGAAGTTGAGATTCCAAAGAAAAGCATTCCAGTATCTGAAACTAATGAAATGAAAGAAAGAACAAGCGATCTCATATACGTAAGATTGGGATACAAGCTGAATATATCTTAATAAAAAATTATACTTTTCAGCAAAGAAATAAAAGAAGCAACAGTAGCAATGGCTTTAGGTTGAGTGGAGGCAAAAGTCTTGGAAAATTGCATAGTAAGGAATCTGCCTATAGCAAATTCTATTTAAGGTCCTTCCAAAAATTCCGAAAAAAAAGTTATATGAAAATGCCAAGTGGGGAATCTAATTCCGGCAGTAATTTCTTAAGGGGTATTAAAAAGTTTCGAACTGAAGTCAATAAACATTTAGACAAATCTAGACATAGACAATCAAAAATATCGGTAGATACTCGATCGTCCAGTGCATCTGTTGGAGTATCAAGGCTTCAAACGGATCCAATGAGAGAGGCAGCATTGTATATTATTGATACCTTTCTCTCTCTGAAATCCAGTTCAAGATCTTTGGCAAAACGTGATAGATATTTGAACGTTCTCAGAAATCCAGACAACGGATTGGACGATATTTGGCTTGAATTATGTGAAATGCATCGTCAAATCTTATTTAATTCGACGGATTTAACAGCTGAAGATCTAAAAAACACCCTCGCCCACTTTTATATAACAAAAATGCAGATTTTATTACAAAAGAGTTTGGGGAAACAAGGGATATCTTTGAGTTTTTCGGGCTTGCCTGAGAGCCGTGTAATCGAGATGCACAAACAGTTCTACACCATTCAGTTGGATAAGCTTCGGGAATCCCGAAAGAACTTCAATGCACGCAGACTTTACACTCTGATTATGCAGCGACTGGTGCCTGAGATCCAATCGGATTACGAACTCTTCAAGCAATATGAAACCGATCCGGAGCATTACGATGTGCTGATGATGATGATAAACCGTGCTAGTCAGCGTGAAAATCTATTGCAACTTTTTCAGGCCAACTTTGAGGAAATTAAGCTTCTAATGGATCGTGAGAGACGTCGTCAAAAGATGTCCCAAATGACAGAGCTACAAGAGAAACGTCAAGATTCTTCATACAGTAGATCGACTGCTTTATTTAAAGGCACTCGGATTGTATTTGACGATGACTTCTTTGAGCTAGAGCGTTCCAAGTGGGCCAAGTTTTTTAACGAGCAGGAAAAGAGTAACTTGGAACATAATTTGGCCAGCAAGCGCCGTCAAAAGCAAAAGAATCTTGCCGAGCAAAAAGTTATTGAACGCAAGCAGAAAATATTGCAGGAGCGACGGAATCGACAGGGCATGAAATGCATCGTCTCACTGTACGAAGCTCCACGACGCACCCATCGCATGCGTCGGGCCATGGAACAAATTGCCGTGGAGAAATCCCACGACTTAAGTTCACAAATTCAACGAAAGAAAGTCGTCAAAAAGGAGGAGACATTGGAAGTGAAACGGCATACTTTGGCAGATGCTCTTCTGGAGTCCGATTCCTGGATATCCTGTTGCAGTAAATGCCGACGTGTACCGAATGAAACTTCTTGTGACTCTGCCCTTGACAGATTCCATCGCACACATGAACAGATCTTGGACACCACAACTTATTGTTAACGGTTTGTAAATGAGAATAGAGTTAATAGTAAAAAACAAATTATATTTATATAGTATGTTGTATGATATGTTCTTTGTCGTAACTGGCGATGATGACGTTGGTGGCAAAACGGTAAGAGCTAGAAAGCTGAAATTTTTAAGGTACTTAGTTGAGTTGAATTGCGCGTCGAATATCAACCGTTAATATGTAATTTTATATTTGACATGCTCCCAACACACTTAAAAAAAATGTTGGTTAAAATCGGGTTTATTATATCACATATTTATAATGAAGGTTTAGTATAAAAATGTTGTTTCTTAAGATATCTGTTTGTGCTTTGACAGTTTTTATCAATTAAAATAAAGCCTGATAATTTTGAAAAATTGATTCTACTTTTTTTTAACTTTTGTGCATTTGTTTATTCTAGATGCCCAAGCAGTACAAATGGTTATCGCGACAGCCCAAATAGACTCGCCTCAGGCTCTCAATATAGCATGGAGTGGAAAACAGTTCACCAGGCAATTTGTCCGTCCATTGTATCTGTCCATCGCCCAGATTTGCCACCACAATTCTTCCATCGGTGGCGCAACAGAATACCAAAAATCCATTTGGCTCTATTGTTAATATCGTGGGTGTGGCATAGACTGAGCCGCCGACATCCACCTTCCAGTGCAGCTCAAAGGATGCACTTTTCCCATAAGCCGTCTTGCAGCGCAGGCAGTAAACGTGATGATCAATGCAACCGAAGAGCACAAAAGTGTGTCCCATATGCGTTGGCGGCGATCTGACAACCAGTGAGGAGAATATGTTGCCCTCTGCGGTGTAGGAGCTCAGCTGACAAAAGGATATAGATTTAGATTAGGAACTTATAATACAAATAATGTAGAAAAAATTAAATATTCTGGATCAGGAAGAGCTGAGTCAATATAGACAATTCTTAACATAGGCACCTTCTCCTTTGATATGCAAACTAGCGATCGATTGAAATTTAAATATTAGAATGTAAAGGTCTATGTTGTTTTGGAATATCTCTACAAATCTTACAGATTATAAATTCGGTATTGTCTGAACGAAAACCGATCGGTTGATACAAGTGAGTTATCGTTTACAAAGTTAAAGAAATTGAAAATTGATTAAAAGGCACTTATTGTATGAAATGGAGGAAAGAGGGGCTAAAATAGTAATTTTTAGGATTTTCAAAAAAATTATAAAAAATACTAGCAGAGTTTTTTAAAAATTGTTTGCATCAAAATATTTTTTGCAAAAAATCGAGGAAAAAAGTGGAAAAATAGACTTTTTTTATAATTCAAAATTTTCAATGGGTTAAAGAAAGTTTTGCATCATTCAAATTTATTTTTAAAATTTTTTCAAATAAATTTTTTTTACCGTGAAGACTTGATTAACATAGCAGTAAAAGTAAAAAAAAAATTAATTTTGTTTTAAGCTTTTTAAAAATAATTTTAAAATATCAAAAAAATGAAACAAAATAAATCAAAAATTGAAAAAAAAAAATTTTTTTAGGTGCCATAAAATTTTTTTTTACAAATTTCAAAATTTTGATAGCCTATAAGTAAGCATCTAGGAGGAACACTTGTTCCGTAGGTTAAAGAGTTCACTATCATATACCATTTAAATAACTCGATTATCTCAGTTTTGCAAAGTAAAATGAGCAATGGCTCTGTGCACCGTAAAGAATTTCACGAATAGTGTAATTACTTAGTATGATATTGGATGTATAAAACATACGGAACAAATTTCGCTAAAATCGGACTTCCATATCATACGATAACCATAGAAAAGTTAATTTAGAAGTTAATTTTATACTTGACTCAGTGAGGGTATCAAATCTTCGGAGTGCCGAATAAACCCTTCTTGTTTATAATTCTCAGAGACTTACGATCTGGCCGCTGTTCACATTGCAGGCATGCACCTGGCCATTCACCTCGGCACAGGCGAAGGTGTTGGCGTCGAGCAGCACGGGAGAAGCGAAGAAAGGTTGCTTGCACTTCTTTGCCCACTGAACGGCGCCGTCAATAAGAGAGACGCGGGTGTATCCGCCATCTAATGTACATATAATGACGGCCTGTTGTCTGGGCAGCTCCACGGGGCTGGCAAAGATGGCCTTCTCGCCAATGCGCATGCACCAGAGCACCTGCTGTCGCTCCGTGGACAAGCACATGACGTTGTAGTCCTCCGCATAGCTGCAGATCACAATGCGATCTCCATCCAACGATAAAAATGGTTGTGCCTTGATCATGCCTCCAATATTTATGTTCCATGTCGTTTTGCCGGTCAGCGGATTGAAGCCGTAGAGGCAACCATCGTAGCAGCCCACCATGGCCATATTCTCGCTCAGGAATGTCACCTTGCACTCAATGCGATCGGGCAACCTTAAGGTGCTTTGTTCCTTGCCCGTCACGGCATCCAGAGTTCGGACTATCTTCGAATGGGCTCCCACAGCAATGAAGCGACCTTCGAATTGTGCCACGGGGGAATCGACGCACTTGCTGAAGTTGACCTTCCAATGGAATTGAAAGTTTATAGCCGACTGTTCCAAGCGTGTGATGATCAATCCACTGGATCTGCTGTTGCTGCTGCTTGGAGCTTCAGTATCCGTTGCTCCCAATGGCGGCTCAATGGGTTTTAGCTTGGTATTATGAGCAACTAATTTAGCCGAGTCGAGAAAGCAGAGCACGACCCGCAGTGGCACATTCTCGTCCAGCAGCAGCTCAAACAAATGCCGCTGCTCGTCGTCAATGCACATCTGGAGGCCAATTTCACGGCACAGCGTGATGGCATGGAAAGAGGTGCCTCCAGCCTGTCGAAAGCTGAGATCATAGCCGCAGGGACTTCTTGTTGAATCATTTTCCAATCGCTGCTTTTTCGGCGTTCTCTCGCCCGTCGTGTCCACAAACTCGAGACGATCGTGCAGAAAGCTCTTCAATATATCTTGGGCGGGTTGGGCCAACACAGTGCACTCCTTGAGCAGCAGCTTTTTGTCCAGTTTCCCGTGTGCATCGCAGGGGAAATGCTGCAGGTACACGAATCTGTCTGGTTGCTCGGCGTTCGACAGCTTGGACAATATATCAAAGGTCTGGGCTCTCTGCTGCACCTTTGTCTTTGTCTCAAAGCAACGAATGCAACAAATGAGCTTCTGCAACTGCTCCTGCCACAAACAGGCGGCCAACTCGCTGCTGTGCAAGCAATTCTCAATCTTGCGCGTTATGAGACCTGTAAAGGTTCAGAGTTCAGTCAATTAGTACAATAACAAGAAAGAAAGATAGGTTTATTCCAGGGATTAAAACCCTTACCGAAACCGTAACCCTTAACCGGTAAAAACCGATTGAAATTTAAAGCCTCAACTGAAACCGTAACCGAAAAAAAACAATTTTCATTTTACTGAAACCTTAAAACCAAATCTCTGTAAGCCGAAATAACCGTTTAGTAACCGTTTCATTTATAAGGGCTAATTTCAGTTTATCATGCATCCAAAAAAAAAAAAAAACAACATGAAAAATTTAAAAAATAAGTTAAAAATAATTTAAAACGAAAAATTCTGAACTGTCTATTTTTTTCGATCTCTGCAATCTCTGATATTTTGTGATTCGTTTTGGATTATATTTTTGATTTTCTTTTTTATTTTTGATTTTAAATTTTGATTTTATCTAATGCTTAATTTTGAATTTTTCATTTGTGATATTCATATCGAATTTTCATAGCACTGAATAAGCGCAAATAAAATAAATTTGTTAAATGAAATATTAAAATTGTTAAAATCTAACTAAGTTTTATCAAACTGAAGAATATGTGAAATAAATGTGTGAATGAAATATGAAGAAAGTCATGCCTTTTAATAAATAATTATTATTATTATATTATTAATATAATTATATTTTTGCAAAGAAATTTTTTTTTTTGTGAACCGAAACCATACCGGAATTTTAAAACCGAAACTAACAAAAACCGGTTCAACGTTATGGAACCTATATTCAAAGATTTTGCGTAACTGATAACCGAAAACCTAAATGCGAACATAGTCCCTGGTTTCTTCTTATAATTTTCAACGAACCTAGACAGATGCGATTTCCAGCTCGTTTGACCACATCGTTGGCCCGTTCCTCGTAAACTATGGAGCCATCTTTCAAGCGTCTTACTAGGTCTCCCGTGGCACGATAAACAATGGACGACGGCTGCTTTTTTTCCACATCATCGATTTGTGGTATATAACAGCGACGGCTCACACCTGCCCAGCCAGAGTTCTCCACAGCCCGCCTTCTGCTTGTCCTGACATCCAATAGCGATCGTAGTCTTATCATCAATGGGCGTTCCCAATGGCACACGTGAATGAAGCGACCTTAGGACATGCATCAGGCTCCAGCAGGACATCTCCGTGATGCCGTAGATGTTACAGACTTGTTTCGAGAGCAGCACGTCTTGCAGTTCCATCCATGTGGCTAGTTCTGCGTTTGACGGAAACGGTTCACCTCCTAAAAGTAATACCCTAAAATAAAGGAGACTCGTTAGTCAAGTATAATTTTGTAATAAGTCAAGTTTACCTCAATGTGCTTGAATTGTTTAATATTCGTTGCCTTATGATGGTGGCGCCAAATTGCCGAAACAGCGATGGAGTCATTTGCAACACGGTAATCCCGGGCGTCGTAACGTTAATGGGGAACAGAGCGTCCAGAACCCGCTTTGGTGACTCTTGCATCGTAAAGGGACTGATGAGCACGGCGGCGCCATTCTGCAGCGCCAGGAAGAACTCCACAATCGACGGATCAAAGGTGCTGGGAGTGCCCAAATAAATGATGTCAGCCATGGAAATATTCAGCTTTTCACTAGCAAAATAGAAACATCGAGTTTATAATTGTAGTTATCTTAAATTTAAGTGAAAACTAGCAGAGAAATTAAAGGAAACGTATCAATTAATATCTTACTCGAGCCACACTTGATTCATTTGTATAGAATTTGATCAGTAATAATTAGTTCATTTTGTTTAATTTACATAGAAAATCTTTGAAAAATTATATCCCTTTTGAAGTGCATAAAATGTGTTAAATATTTATAATAAATTTTATAAGCATTCCAAAATTTACTGAAATTTATTTCGCATACAGTTTAGCAATTATAAAATAATATAAGTTTGCTTAACAATTTATTACATTCATTAAAATTTAAATTAATTTCATTTCAACTTTCGGCTGGGAGGTTTCTTAATAAACAGATATACCTGTTTTAGAATTGCGACAATAGTTAAATCCATCTGAGCTCGTTTCTATTGACATATTAACTTAAAAAATAACTAAAGATAATAACCACAAATAATTCTTATTTGACATTATTAAAACAGGGTTTGATTCTACGTTTTGTAACTTATCCTGCTCTACAAACTGATCCCATTACCTTGCAACTTAGAATAAGATAAGGTTCATAAACATCTAATCTGACTTAAACATAATAGAGAACTCACCTGAGCGCCACAATGTTGGGTGCAATGCATTCATATGGTACATGTATCAGCTTGGGCGTTCCAGTTGTACCCGTTGTTGTAATTGTATAGCACATATTGGCTGGCAACGGAGACTTCGCCTCGATTGTGGGACCTTCCTTGGCGATGTGCTTCAGCTTATAGAGCTTGTAGTCCTCATTGTAAACGAGAAAAATATCGAGGCACTCAAAGAGGACGGCACCCACGGGCCTGTAGCCATTGACAATGAGGTACTCGATGCCCGCACGACTCATTTGCGAGTGCAAAGCCTTCGACAAGATCATTTTGTCGTTGCTATAAAAATGGCACTTGTGATTCAGTATCCTAAAATGGAATTACAACAAGTTAGTGTGATGTCTCTCAATCATTAATGTGGATATTCTACTCACGCTAGTATCAAAATGCACGACGATGGCGTATGATTAGCAATGCGAAGTGCAACGCCGACGCCTTTCGGCACCTTGTTGCGACGCAGCTGCTCCAGAATTGTTTCCACGCTGCTCACAGCTTTGGTATAACTAATTGACAAGTCCTGCGTCTCCATTCGTTTGATGACGAAAGGCACGTCACCAAATTTTCGCAGTCTTTCAATATCGTACAGCTTTCTGGGCTCGTTAATAACTGCATTCTCTGAACTGGAAACCTCTTCAAGTGCATTTGGCGGTTCCCTTGACTCCTCCAATTGTGTCGCCTCAATGTCGATCTCTGACTTGAGCGCAGTCTCCAGATTAGTTCCTGAGACGGAACATTGCTCGTCTTCAACATCTGGTTGAAGCTGTTCATCTTCTGGCTCGTTTTTTATTTCAACAGGTTGAATTCCTGTTGCCGGCTCAGTGCTAGCAACAACTTCATCTTCATCTGCTGTCGGATCTGTTTTTATTTCCACAGTGTCCATCTTTGTCAAGCGCAGGCAGCAGCTTTATTCTTCTTTACTATTTGTTTATATTTCAGACTTTAGGCATTTAAATTGCTATTCAATCACACTGCTAACAATTGTTTGTTTTGTTTATTGCATTTATGTTTTGGCTTTAGTTACCGTTGCCACCGGGCCAAAATTAAATAAGAATTCGGTGCTTTTATTTGCCGCTAAACAGTGTGGCAGCCTTGGTTCCCACAAAAGGGTGACAGCCTTTTTCCCAAATAATGTGTGCAATCTGATCAGCAACAGAATAGAGACAATTTCCCTTTTAAGTAAGTATCCTTTTTGGTATTTTGAGCCCTTTATTTTATCTAATTTATAATTTTTTTGTTTTATTAAATTATACTTTACTGTTAAATTATTGCCAAATTATCAAATTACAAATTCTCAATTAAATTGCGCGCGGGATCCGCTGTTTAATAGCAAAATGTTAATTAACATTGTGTATTGACAGCAGCTGTAAAAGCAGCTGCCGGTCACCAACCTCCTCCCCCACGATAACTATCTTAAATGTTCTCAGTCGAGCAAACGCATTCAGCCCAAAGACTGCATTTGGGCTGAATTTGATTTATTTTTTGTATTAAACATTTGACGTTGCCAACGGTAACGAGAAATATATTATTCAGTTCAGTTTAACAAATGTGTAAGCGTGTAATTGTGTAGTTAATTGTGATCGTAATGGCCAAGAAAATTCCATTTAATGTGGTATTCGCCACAGGTAAACAGCTTTATGATTAAAACTTCTTAGGTTCCTTAAATATTATGTACCTAGTACTATGAAATTATTGTTGTCTTTTGTTTATTGCATTATGATTTGTTTTGTTTTAGTTACCGTTGCCACTGGGCCAAACCGAGCGTTGAGCATCGCGTGCTTTTTGACTGCACTTGAGAAATCGATAAAAATACGCATACGCCTAGTGTGACGGCTTATTTAAAAAAGTATCTTCATTTCAAAAGTAAATGCAAAACAAACAATTTATTTACAATATTAACACATATAAGAAATACTTTATAATAATTTTACTATATAAATTATGTACATACTTGACTATAAATTAAACTAAGACCAATCCATTTTTTACCTGGCATAATGAATTGTCATCATAAAACCGTTGTAAGCATTTATCATTAGAATATTGACAGATTTGCGATTGTCATAATATGTCTGCCGTCTGCATCGTATATCCAATTAAAGTTGCAGCCAAATATTTATTTTGGCAAGCTGCCAAGCGCATTCAGTAGACGGCTTGAATGGCTTTCTCGTCATTTTTTTTATTTATTTTTATTTTTTACTTACAAAGTTCACAACGTTCCCATCGTGCTTAGTCTCGTTGCATCCACAAATTAAAGGTAGAAAGACAACTTGACAAACCTATTTACTTTTGTTGCTGCTTTTGCCTTCTGTACTTCAGTTTTGAGAGCAGAGCACCCACAGGTCCAATGATGGTCAGGAAATACACCAATACAGTGGTGAGCATCATGGCTGGTATGAACTGACTGTCCACATAGCGAGTAAAGAATTTAGAATAGTAGCCCAGATAAATGGCAGTCATGCCAAGCGTAAATGTGAGCAGTCCAAATAAATTGTGACGGAATTTCAGTTCAGAGGGTGGATATTTCTTCAACACAATTTTGGGCTGGAAGAAGTTCGCGAGTCCACCAACAACGCTGGCGGCACAACCAAAAGCGGCAGCCACACCTGAAAAAAGTCGCTCGCAATTAGTGTTTTGATGTTCACTCAGCCATTAAATTTATGCGCACACGTACCAAAAATACCATGCCAGGTCTCAAAGTGCACCTCCTTCGAGTTGAACTTGCCCAAGGAGCCCAACAACGCCATAGAACCGCCAACCAACTGCATCAAGCCATGGTAACGAGATTTGTTTTTGTGGGAAATCCAACGTGTAATCGGGTTCACCTTGTAGTGTGACATCAGCGCCTCGGCCATAAGAACATGAAACTACAAAAAAAAACAAAAATAGAAAATATTAAATAGTTATCTTTGAAACGCTAAAGACTTGATAACTCTGCAGAGCCCTCTATTGCTTTTTACACTGAGCTCTATCTTTGGAAAATCTGTACATATATGAAAAAAAAATTAAAAAATAAAAAAACATTGCATAATTTGTAGTTTTTTTTTATTTCATTAAATTATTTGTTTTTTTTTTTGAGAAGTAAAAAAGATAGTGAAATCCATTGGTTTTATACACATATATTAAAATATAAAAACAAAAATAATTTTAATTTGTCAAAAGAATTACTTGACTAACTGTTTAGACGTTATCAATTCTGTCACGCTTCATTCACTGCGTTACATATTGTAATACAGTGAATGTATCGAAATACTCTTTGCAAGGGAATAAAAACATATGTTTAAAGGTGACAAAACTAACAGTTAGACACGCTTATCAGTTGAATTATTTATGATAGACATACACTAGTCGGCATATTTATTTTGACAACATTTGAAGTTAAATATATCCATAATTTAATCCTACTTCATGTACATTTTGGCATCAATGGAAAGGTCATTTCAATTCCGTTTGAATGATACAAAACTTAACCCATTAAGTACCCATTGAAAATTTTGAATTTTAAATAACGTAAATTTTAAAACTTTTTTCCTCGATTTTTTTCAAAAAAATTCTTCATACAATTTTAATAGTGACTGCAAACACAATTTTTCAAAAATCTGTTTGCTAGTATTTTTTATAATTTTTTGAAAACTGCAATATATGACTATTTTAACCCCTTTTTTCTACTTTTCATACGAAAAGTGTAATTTTTGTAGTTTTAAAAAATTATAAAAAATACTAGCAAAGAGATTTTTGAAAAATTGTTTTTGCAGTCACTATTCAAATTGTATGAAGAATTTTTGCATCAAAAATTTTTTGAAAAAATCTAGGACATAAGTTTTAACATTGACGTTTCTTAAAATTCGAAATTTTCACTGGTGCTTAATGGGTTATCGAAAAGTTTTACATCATGCAAGCGGAATTAAAATGACCATCCATTGATGCTAAAGGTGTACATGAACTAGGATCAGATCACGCTATATTTAACTTTAAATGTTGTCAGAATTATTATACTGACTAGGTAGTTTATCAATGAAATTAAAAAACACACTTACACCGGTGCCCGTCATAAACATGTGCATAGCCGTATCTTTAAAGTCAAATCTCTTCGCCATCACGAAAAAGAATGCTGCCACAAGAAAGATGAAGATATGATTGACGCTATTCAAAATGCTTTGAATCTGCAGCCAGGAGGATGCAAGAGTAGATGCATTTTTACGTTCAGTCATATTAATAAAATAGTTTGCTTCAATAGTTAATTTAGAAAACAAAAGAACAAGCCAATAATAACGATAATTCACTGTGCTATGTCACAGGTTAACTAAAAGACTAAACTAGTAATTGCGTCGACGTCGCTTATAAAAAGAGAAAAAAGCGATAAGAGCAGCCGGCGGACAGAGCGACCTCAGCCACGTAATCGATACACGCTCATAATTTAAGCACTGTGTGCATGACTTGCACATGTGTCTGTGAATTATTAACGGCTCCTCTCTGTTTATTTTCGTTTGCTTTGTTTTGTTTTTCTCTTCCACTGTGTTTTTCGTTGTTTACCAACACTGCGCATGTTAATAACTTGTTGCATTTTATTGTATTGCAGATGAGGACGCCGGTTTTCCTGCCAGCGAGCTAAATACACATGGACCGACTGTGCATGGTTGGCGCAGTGCCTCGGGCAGTGGTCTGGGCACCCACGACATTATTCTACGATTCCATCAGCCAGCCAAAATCTATCGCATACAACTTTTAGCCCACCAGTATCTGATACGTGAGTTGCGGCATGGTGAAACTTTTAGCAAGGTGACTTGTCACTTTAATGAGGAGAATCGAACCTTGTTAATAATTTCACCATGTACTGGGAGTATTAATTTTATTTTTACAAACTTAAATGAATTACGTTTTGCAGCGGAAAAAGTTGAGCTCTGGCTGCATTACTCGCCCAAGTCGCTGCCCAGCACACCGTCTTCACAGTACTTTGACTTTCTCGGCTTTGTGGCGCTCCAGGACAATGCCAACACCAACTACAAGTCCCGTGAGCTTCAGAGCGTCACCGTCAATCCCAGACGTGGAACGCATCTCAAGTTGCGTTTGATTGGCGCCCATTGCAATGAGTATAACACGAGCGGACAGATTGCACTAATGGCGGTAAATGTGCTTGGCGAGGATCTGGAACCAGCTGCCATCAACATTGGCGAGGAGCATGTGGCAAGCGAATCGCCGCCCATAGACACGGCCACTGGGGAACTGGCACTCGCCTCCCTCTGCGATGATCTCTTGTTCTCGATGTACGTGGAGGAGTCAATTGTACAGCACATACGCGAGCTGGAGCAGCGCAAGATGCAGGCGGTCAGCTCGGAGAGATTTGAGTATGCCCGCAAACTGAAGCTTTGCATGACGGCATTGCGAACGGCGGGCGAGCGTCTTGGTCGCTATGCGCTGGCCAAGCGACAGGCGGTGCAGCAGGAGGACTTCAGTGCGGCCAAGCTGCGCAAGGAGCAGATTGAAATGTATCGGGCGTGTGTGCTGAAGCAGCTCCATGTCCATCAGCTGCTCGAGAGCGAGGGCGTGCTCAGCCAGAACGATCAGAGCTGCGAGGTGTATGCGGGCGGCAAACCCACCCTTCCTCCTGCTCCGAGTCTACAGGATGTGGCACATGCTTTGGCAGAGGCGAGCATCCCGCCAAAGTCTACCAGCATGCAGGAGGAGAAATCTCTAAGCGACGCCACCAACGCCAGCACCAGCGAGAGCGTGGTGGGATCAATTGTCGCATCGGCTGCTGCACTGCATCTGCATGCCAAGTCCCATGATGAGCTGCCGCAATCGCCGAGGCTGCCGATGGCATCGCGACACAGCTCGCCCATGTCCAGCAGACAGGGATCTCTGAGACGCCGCAACAAAAGCGCGCCGAGAAACTCCTACGAGGACTACGAGGAACGCGCTATTCCCACATTAAGGCAGTAAGTTTTTGTATTTTTGCAAACATCAATGTACACACACAAATGTTCCCAATAGTATAGCGCATGGTGAAGTTATTAACAAGGTTGCGGTGAATTTCTCTCGCGAGCACTGTTGCCAATATGTCCTTTTTGCGGACAGATTTTCGGATGATAAGAGAATTTGGAAGAAATAATATAAAAATATGGTACTGTTTTTAAGCATTCTGTTATTTTATTTCTACCTTCTTTCCATTCTTATTCAGAAATAAAAAAAATTTGCTAAAAAAAGCAGTACCATAATTTTTATTATTTCTTTAAAATTTGACTATTCAAATCTGGCTATTTTTTAACGGACTAATTTTGGCAACGCTGCTCGCGAGGTGAATTTGAAATACGTCGCCTTGTTTATAAATTCACCTTGTTATAGCTGTTGTTGTTGTAACGATAATTTTGCATGATGCAGCATGGAGTTCCGATAATAAACCAATAACACAATAAAAGCGATATCGATATAGTTCCTAGAGTTGCCGTCTAATAAAAAAAAATAACACTAACCGTAAACCGTTGTCGTCGTTGTTTTTGTTGCTTATTTTTCGTTTATTTACCATTCTCTATTCCCGTAAACGTTGGTTGTCGTTCCGTCGTTGTTACAAAAACTGTTTAGCTCAAATACTAATGAATTTTTAAGGGAGTGTCAGGGCAATGCGCTGCTCGAAGCGGACCCAAATCGCAGTCGCTCGCGGTTAAATGATCGCGAGCGTCGGCAGGCGGCGTTGCCGATACTCGTCTTTGGCAATGAACTGGTGAGTGCTCCACTTGTTTTACATATATAAATATCTATTATAAATATATATATCCCCTGCAGGTTGAGCAGTTCTATTCGCGACAGTTTCAGGATCGTGAGGATGGTCTCATGCGTCTGCGCAACTTTCTCAAGCAGGAGCAGGAATCAGTTGATGGGGAAGCCCATGACAATGAGCATGCGGCCAGTCCAAATAAGGTGGCACGCAGCGCCGCCTTGTTGCTGCATCGTGCCGTTCGTGATGCCGTCTACTCCGTGTTTAATCAGGCCACCGAAACGGTGCGCGTCTTGTTTCTCGAATACGTGCCAGGACGTGTATCGCCCAGTGAGGTGGCCCGTTGCGTGGACCGCTTGTTGCCCGAGCTGCTGGCCAAGTCGGGTGATCCCTCGGCACGGCTGCATACGCTGGCGCAGCACACCATACTCAGCATAGCCGCCTGTCCACAAGTCGCCGAGCAGCATCTGGTGGCGCCAGCACTTTCACGCAGCGTGGGATCAGGAACGCATCAACGACTGGCCATGAGCCGACTGCAAATGCTGGAACAGCTGGTGCACACACAGGGCATCAGTACCGATAAGCATAGTGGGCTAACCTGTCGCGCACTGTCCGACTGCGGCTGCTCTGGCATACATCATCCGGCGGAGCCGGTGCGCAAGGTTGCTGAGCGGATTCTGCTGCTTGTGTACAAGGTGAATCCACGGCTGGTGCGCAAGCAGCTGCCTCCAGATGATGACATCACCCGTCGCAATCTCCTCTACCGTCAGCTCTTCACAGAGTTCGACAAGCTGGACTTGGAGCGAAAGCAGGAGCTGCTGGAGGCCAATAAGTTTGGTTCTAGTAACGATACAGACTTCCTGCAGCCGACAACCAGCACGGATGCTTCACGCCTGCTGAAGAGCAAGAATGGCCATCCAGTTGCCACCGACAATGGCTATGTGAGCTGCAACGGGAAGCAGCAATACAATGAGCAGCTGAAGCGCTCCATGCTATCAGCCTCCAACTCGCGCAAAGGCTCCGTCTCCAACTCCGAGTCCACCGAGGAGACAACGCCAAAAATGTGAGCATAGTTTGAATTGTAATGCGTACAAGTATTTAAACTTCTCACTACAGAAGCTGTCCGTTCTGCGGCTGGTGCTGCACGAGCAACGATGCAAGCCAGCTGGATCGTCATTATTGGAAGACTTGTCCCTTTCTCACCAAGTGCCCACAGTGCAGTCAAGTGCTGGAGGTTGCCGCACTCAACTATCACCTGACGAGTGAGTTTCCACTGTTATCTTAATCTTAAAATAATAATCAACTCCATTTCGATCTTCAGCCGAGTGCGATGCCAAGGATAGTTACGTGGTCTGCACCCGTTGCACAGAGTCCGTGCACAAGCAGCTCTATGAGCTGCATCAAATGGAGGACTTTTGCCGGGGTATGCGACAGTTTTTAAATTATTAGAAACATTTAAACTATTTGCTTAACTTCTTTCTATCAGAACTCAAAACGGGAGCTGCTCGTTGTCCTCTGTGCCATGATGACGTGAATCTGCCCTTGGATGGCGGTTGGAAGCTGCATCTCTTGAACGCCGGCTGTCCTGGCAATATACGTAAACGGAATTTAAAAAAGTCAAATTAAGCAAATATTATTAGAGGACAGCTACAAGTCATATTAGTCAGTATCGGCAATCTATTCGTGAGGCTATCTAGCGTAATTTAAATCAATTTATACGTTATACACAATTCTTGTAGACACATTTTGTTAAGGCGACAACATTATTTCATTATATATCCATTAGATTTTGTTAAACTTTATACTAGTATATATGTTTTGTACGCAATGTGATTTGTTAAATATACATAACACGAATTTCGAAACGTCCTAAAATAATAAAGCCCTTCCAAATGTACAACCACAGTTAAATAATAAACTGAAGTGGGCGTAAACTCACGCAGTGATTAATATTTAATATTGAATATCCCTTTTGTAAGGAATGTACGGGAGTCTTGTCTGCGAAATTCAAATTCAAATTTGCTGGCGCTGAAAATTTTGGTTGCGCCAAAAATATCCTTTTAACGGTAAGAATTGTTTGGCAGCCCTGGCCAAGTTTGTGGAAAAAAAAAACAAGGTGGCAGCCCTAGCTCCCAAAACTCAACGGATAACTCAATTTTCATATCTTTTGGTATTTTGTAGAGTTGTGTCGTTTAGTTCTGAAAAAGTTCAAATGAACGGGTCATTAAGATGAACTAATGAACTTATTCAGTCAATCATGAACTAAATCGGTCATTTCGCAGTTGGTCAGTAATTTCATTAAAAAAAATTTTAATTTCTTAGAGAAATACAATACATGGAGTTCTGCAAATGGATTCAATTTCTTCTATATTTACATGTAACAATGTTTAAATTCCATATATTTTTAAGTTTTTAGAATGTGAAAGGTAACCTAAGCCCAAAATTAAAAACCAATTTACTCTTTTTTCTTATTTTCAAAAAGCCAGGGTATAAGTATAACCCAAAATAATAAGAGGAAATCCGGAATCTAGTTGGCATTTGTCGTCTATTTGATTCAAAAACTTAAAACACATTTCACATTTCACTAAAAAGAAACAGTCTTAGCCTATTCACATCGTTTATCGTTCATAAACAACTGACTAACTGATCAGAATGACCTATTCATCTTTCATCGTTCATGACCAACTGAATAGAAACCATCTCGTTCATAGTTCAGACCAACTGAATAGAAACCATCTCGTTCATAGTTCAGACCAACTAAAAAGAAACTATCTCGTTCATAGTTCATGACTAACTGACCAACTGAATAACTGAACTAAATGACTGATTTAGTTCACGACTGAAAAATGAACGATTGAACTTATTCAGCAAATCGAACTAAAAAGCCCAACTCTAGTATTTTGCTTATTTTTATAGCTAACTAGAGCTTAGAATATTTCGCACGAATTTTAGATATATTTTTGTCGATTTTTTAAAAATTTGTTTAGAACAAATATACCACGTAAAGGGTGACGTGCATCGATCAATCATTAAAACGATCTTAATTAATCTTAATCTTAACGATTAATTCGAAATTTTGTTGCTTTTATTAATTTTTACTTTATTTTTAGATTAAAAATAGTTGCAACTGAAATTTGAATTTAATGAAGCCGCCAATTTATTTATACATATTCGACATTGACATATTCGATAAGTTCGTTTTACAACACAGATACTCATCGGTAATTGTTGAGCTGGCTACTTTATTGCAATAGGTGGCAACTATGGGTCACACAATTTAATTAGGTTTATTAAAACAAGTATTTTATAATTATTCCACGTAGCCATAGTTCAAGTGAAAATATTTAGAGTATTATAATTAGTCAGTTTATTTAAATATATTTAATTCGGGCAACACGTCGACGTGTATGTAATTGCAAAACAACCCCCAAGCCAGCTGAGTGTATCTGCATAAGTGTGCGTCAGTGTGTGTGCGTGTGTACCGTGAAAAGAAACAGCCGGCAAAGTAATATTTGCATTAAAAATAGACGCGAGCTGTGCACACTTTGAAAATTGCCATTCAATTCGAGCTCGAGTGTTTGTCTGCAAAAGTCGTTGTTCTGCCATACACATTCAGTTAATAATGTGCTGAAAATTGGCAATTAACGTAAGAGCAGCTGCGGCCGTAAGTCAGACAGTTAATTGCGCCACAACTACAACTACAACTACACCTACACCGTTAGCGCCTCTCCTGGCGACGCGTCGTGTGTTTTTCCCCCCTTCAGATACCGTCTGCGTTTGTATGTAGTATCTACATAAGTACATATGTACATATAAGAGGCTGTAGTTAGTACAATAACCGAGCGGAACACGTGCGCCACGACGTCCAAAGGAGGAAGATGGAGCAAATAAGGCAAATGCTGAATTACAAATACCTGACGAGGGTGCAAATAGATGGCTTCGACAATTACAAGGTAAACGATGGGGGTGCAATGGGGTTGGGGTGTCCATAAATGTGCAATAATCGACGATCTTCTTATTTATTTATGGATACAGTACAGCTCCATAGACACCTCACCTCTCAGTCAGTATGTAATGCATCCGTTCTGGAATTGGCTGGTCAAGGTGAGTCATTGTTTATGTTATCATGACAGAAAATCAATAATTATAATAATGAATGCATATATTGCATGCTTTTCTAGTTCTTCCCCCGTTGGTTTGCGCCCAATCTGATGACATTCCTGGGCTTCCTGTTTAGTGTGATGAATCTGCTGCTGCTCTCCTACTACGATTGGAATTTCGAGGCCAGTTCCGGAGAGGAGGACACCACGCCCATTCCCCGGTGGGTTTGGATCGCCTGCGCAATCAATATATTTGTTGCCTACACTCTGGACGGGATTGATGGCAAGCAGGCGCGTCGTATTGGACTCTCGGGTCCACTGGGCGAGCTGTTCGATCACGGATTGGACTCGTACACAGCTATGCTGATACCAACATGCCTCTATAGCATATTTGGACGAAGCAAGGTCTACTCCGTGCGTCCCATGCGCATGTACTATGTGTGTATGACGGTCTACTTCAACTTCTTTGTGTCGCATTGGGAGAAATACAACACGGGCATATTGTACTTGCCATGGGGCTACGATCTCAGCATGTGGGGCAGCACAGCTATGTACCTGGTTACCTGGTGGATGGGCTTCGAGAGCTGGAAATATGAATTGAAATTGGGATTCCTGGGCACCCTGCCTCTGGGCAATGTCATGGAGGTGGTGCTGCATGTCAGCGCCATGGCCAATCTACCTCTAGTAATTATCAATGTTTACAAGTAAGTAACACAAGTCTCCATCTGTGCATCTGTGAATTAATCCATGTGCCTATTTACAGCTCATATAAGAATCGCACTGGACGATTGTTATCCCCGGTGGAGGCACTGCGTCCCATGTGGCCTTTCATCACATACTTTGTACTTTTGATGCTCTGGCCCTACTTATCACCCAATGACATAATGGAAAGGGATCCACGTGCCATGTTCATGCTAAGCGGCACAATCTTCTCCAATGTCAGCGTAAGTTACATAATACAGCTAATCAGTATTGTTAGTCGTATATTATTATTATTGGGGTAGTGCAATCATATTGCCTCTCAATTTCTAAATATTGTCAGTTAATTTAAGCTCGATTTTGATTGATTGGTTTGTCGTGATTATTTTCGTAGAAATTTCATATCATGCGACGCTCGAATCGCAGTCTATGTGTCATTAACGATCGCACGTCACACTTTTTCAATACCCCATTGAGTTCTTATCAGCTCCCTGACTCATTTTAGATATGGGGGCACAGCATGGCTTTTACTCATTTAAAAGTTTCAATAGCTATTACTATAAAGTACTACTTACTATTTACGGCGAAATTAGATAACGAGTTTAAAGCAAACGCTTAATAATACAAAGACAAGCAAACAATGAATATATATATCTTTCTTACGTCGAATATTTAATACTCTGAACTGATCTAGGTCGTATTCAGATTGAGATTAAATTTTGCAGTTTGCAAGGGTTATAAAAAATATAAAGAATAGATATTGTCTAACAACTTAATATAAAATTTTTAATTAAAAATCATAACTTATTTCTAACTTTTATAATTTAAAAGCCAGAGTTAAATAACAAAACTACATTTATATTAATACTTTGCAAGCAGCTTTACAATTTTAATTTTTATAATAATCATTGGGAATTATAATTTTTATTCAAAAAATTTAAATTCAAGAATTTTAACCTACCTATTTCGTAGGTAGGTTCAAAATTTGTTTGGTTTTTTAATTTTTGACAAAACTGCGTAAATAATTATTTAAAAAAAATATATAAGAGTTACAGGATTTGATTTTGAGTAATTTTTTGAATGACAAATGAATGAAAAATATTGCTTAGCAACTAAATATGGTTTTTTTCTTAACAAATCAGAACTTATTCTTAATTTTTATAATATAAATATTGAGTTTAAAAACAAAGCTACAACATTTATTTTAATACTTTGCAAGCTGTTTTACAATTTTAATTTTTATAATAATCATTGGGAAAAATTGAATTTTTCGTAGGTAGGATTAAGTAATGTAAAGTTTTTAACTTTTAACAAAAATGCGTAAATAATTATTATTTAAAAAAATTATAAGAGTTACAGGCCTTGATTTTGAGTAGTATTTTGAATGACAACAATATCGCATAGGTTTTCCATTTGAAATGTTTCATTCAATGAAAATTGCTTCTACATTTACAACATTTACAACTTTCGTTTGAGACTTCAAAAGTTACACAGAGAAAAATAAACTTTCCCAAAAGATGCCACCTTTTTGCTGCGGCGGTCGTCGTTGTGCCGCGGATATAAAAAGTCGTGTTGAGGGGAACAGCGACACTTGGCTGGATGATGAGCACACTGCATCCAAGGAGAGTCCAATAACTGTTACGGAGGCCGAGTCTCCATTGACGCTCAAATTCTATGCACGTCACGATTGGCCGTATTTCAATTGCACCGATGAACAGATTCAGCGTATGCGCAATAAGTTTGAAAAGGATGTACAGAAATCAAGTGAGGCGGACAATGCCAGCCAGACAACCGGAGAGAAGACCAAGAAGTATGAGCCAAAGCATGCCACAGCTCAGCCCATGACGGAGAATCAGATATATGGCTGGTATCAGCATCGTGCCTATCGTTATTTGAAAAAGGATCGCGGCATTTTCGTTTTTCCGCGCGAGGGCGATCCATTGATCAAGATTATTCTGGCCTCCAATTTATCCAAATATTCCTAGAGAGAAAAGAAAAATTGATTGAAAGCACGAATTTAAAGCGGCAATTAGAGTAGGGCTTAAAATTATAAAATAAAAACAAATGAAAAAGTTGTAATAGTTTTCAATAGGACTTAATTGTAATTAAAAATTTTAGACAAGCTAAACTGGAAAATACTATATATTTATTTATATTTCTGATACCACTTTCATTCTGTATCTTGCAGTGCCGCTTGATCGTTTCCCAAATGTCTACCAGTCGCTGCGAGGCCTGGCACTGGCAGACGCCCTTCTATGTGCTCACCATACTGCTCAGCTTGTGGCTGCCCATTTTGGAGCGTCCTCTTCTTTATCTGCTGCTCATTGGGACCACATTGACGCATTGGCACTACGGGGCCAGCGTGGTGAATCAGATGTGCGAGCACTTTAATCGTGTTTGCTTTACGGTGCACAAAAGAGTTACGGATATGGGAAATCAGAAGAAACTGGAGGATCAACCGAACGAGCAGAATACGTCAGTGAAACAGGATTAAGCAATACGTTTGCTGTTGAGTTTACCTTATATTTTTCTCGAATGAGCTCGTCGGCGTGTCGTGTTGATCTTTGGAGGCTGTTTTAGTCGATCGAACAACGTTGTGAGATGTGAGATTCTATATACAGACGAGTACATACATATATACTGTTCTAGTTAGCGCCATTTCGAACAAAATTGCCCAGGTGACAAAGGACAAATAACCTCGAGTTTAACTACACTAGACAAGGTTTTTATGTAAGATTACAATACACACTACCCGAAAGACTATTTTTCTAATGGCTCTATTCCTTTTAGAAATGATAAACTCACTTTAACCCATAGTATTCACTCGAAATTAGTCGAATCTTTTGGCGTCTATGGTAAATAACAGTATAAACTAGTATCCCATTGATTATCTGATACAAATTTTACACAATTCGTAATTCTATTTTTAATACCAAGACGACGCTTGCTTCCTTCCTGTACCCTATTATCGTTCGAATTACTCTACGTGTATTTAAATGTTAGTGTTTTATGTATTTAGCTTTCAATTATCTAGACATAATACCATCAAATTTAAATGAGCTTAAATCATTTTGTATTGTTCTTCATTTGTTCTAGTCTAAAAAAAACCAGAATAAAAACTGAAGATGTCGATTCGTGACACAATTAATTAAGATAACCGCTAAGACCTCTTATTATTTAAATGCATACTATGTTATTATTATTTAATTGCAACGCAAAGACATCTATTATGTATCTATAGTCTGGCACGCTTTCATTATATTCAACTTGTAAATGTAAATGTCGCTTCCCCATTCTTGTGAAACTCTGTAAAAGACAAGACAACAACTTGAAAGGAGTAAAATAAATTATATATTTTAAAGAACGCAATTTACAATTGTAGCCAAGTGTTTAAAATGTTTTTGGAACATTTAGGGACTGACTGTTGCCAAACCCTGATGATAATTCGTTTTTTATCTTGATTACAGATCGGATTCAAACAGTAAGCATTAAGCAAATATTTTAATGTATTTTAAAAGCGGTCATGTGAGTAAAGCATTTAGATCTAAATGCGGTTAACAACTGGAAGATACCCTTTTCTATGTGATTGCAATTGACTAAAAAGCATTTCTTTCCAATCAACGGGTTAACGACAAAGAGATACTCTACAATAGCAGAATTTATAACTATCAAAAGATTCTCAGTGCTAACAATTCAATGTCATTAATTAATAACAAATCATCGATTAGGGGATACCTAGATTAGTAGAAATTCTATCTTTAAAAAATTTTAAAAGTGATTGGTTTAAAATACAGTTCAAACGAGTCAGCCACTAAAAGATAATCTTAATTCTTAATAATAAGAAAAGTTTTTTACTAAATTATTATCATTAATTTTCATTAACTCAATAAAATCCATTTATCAAGAAAAAGTAGTAGCACAAATAACTTCCCAAATGATTACAATTTATTATCATTAATTACTATCAAATCAATAAAATATTTTGTAAAGAAACTTGGAAAATTTGTAAGTGTTTGAAGCTTACTTCACCTTCTAATCGATTTGTTATGACATTCAATGATTTGAAAATTTATTAATGCACACACACATACTTAACTATTTCATCTAATGAAGTCCCCACGACTGATGCTACGTTTGCACAGCCGTCAAGATGTCCGGCAATCAATCTGAGTACGTGCTCGGCCGATTAGCTGGACATCAAGTTGCTTCCTCATTGCCCAATTGGTGTGAAAATCTAATTCACGTCCCACTGTGCGGGCTGTGAGAACTCGACCTGTGCCCCGCCCCCTCAGATACGCGCCTAACGGACCCACAAATGTCAACAATAGAGAAAAAACTTTAGTCGTGAGTGAGCCTGACTACGAAATTCCCTGTGCGCAGTAAAATATGATAGGAGCAAGAAATCTATATATATAAAACTCTTTGTCCTGACTCACTGACTGAGAATCAACGTGTAGCCCAAACGGTAAAAGATAGAAAGCTGAAATTTGCACACAACATAGATGAGATAATTTCATCGTGCAATAAGACGGCGTTTTGCGAAATTCGACCTCTAAGTGGGTTAAATCGGGGTCAAAGGTCACGGAATTGCTTAGTATGAAAAACTTTTTTGTTTCTTAAGATATCTCAACCAAACTCACAGATTCTATGTTTGGGGCTGTTTCTAACATTCTGGCCAACTTTGGTCAAAGTCGGGTAACTATATCATATAGCTGCCATAGGAACAATCGGATGCAAAATAATTATTAGTATGAACAACTTTTTTGGTTCTTAATATATCTTAACCAAACTCACAGATTGTATGTTTGGAAGTTTCCTTTACATTGTTATCAAATTTGGTCAAAGTCGGATGACTATATCATATAGCTGCCATAGGATCAATCGGATGCAAATTAGCCTTTAGAATCAAAAACTCTGTTGTTGTATGAGATGTTCTTAGAAAGCTCACACATTTACTCTTCTTGCTAAATTTTGAATTTTCCTCAAAATTAGCTTTTTCCCGCCAAATTTAGCTTTTTCCCGCCAAATCTGGATTTTTTCCGCCAAATCACTAAATCTGACTTTTAGCCAAAGTTCAATTGCAAGGAAGAAACATTAAAACCGCGGACAGCGGAAGTTGAGTATTTCCGTTTTTTTTTTTACAAATTATGCTATCTATCTCAAAACATAAAAACCAAAACCCAAATAAAACAACCATGAATTCATTATCATTAATATTATTATTATATTATCATATTATTACATTATTATAACATTATTATTACATTATATTATCTATATATATAAAATTCTTTGTCCTGACTGACTGAGAATCAACGTGTAGCCCAAACGGTAAAAGATAGAAAGCTGAAATTCGCACACAACATAGATGAGATAATTTCATCGTGCAATAAGACGGAGTTTTCCGAAATTCGACCTGTAAGTGGGTCAAAATCAAGGTCAAAGGTCACAGAATTGCTTAGTATGAAAAACTTTTTTGTTTCTTAAGATATCCCAACCAAACTCACAGATTATATGTTTGTTACTGTCTTTTACATTCTGACTAAATTTGGTCAAAGTCGGGTGACTATATCATATGGCTGCCATAGGAACAATCGGATGAAAATAACCTTTAGTATGAAAAACTTTTTTGTTTCTTAAGATATCTCAACCAAACTCACAGATTGTATGTTTGGGACCGTTTCTTACATTCTAACCAAATTTGGTCAAAGTCGGGTTACTATATCATATAGCTGCCATAGGAACAATCGGATGAAAATAACCTTTAGTGTGAACAACTTCTTTGTTTCTTAAGATATCTCAACCAAACTCACAGATTGTATGTTTGGGGCTGTCTCTAACATTCTGGCCAAATTTGGTCAAAGTCGGGTAACTATATCATATAGTTGCCATAGGAACCATCGGAAGCAAAATAACCTTTAGAATCAAAAACTCTGAGATATTCTTAGAAAACTCATACATTAACTCTACTTGCTAAATTTTAAATTTTCCTCAAATTTAGCTTTTTCCCGCCAAATGTAGCTTTTTCCCGCCAAATCTGGATTTTTCCCGCCAAATCACTAAATCTGACTTTTAGCCAAAGTTCAATTGCAAGGAAGAAACATTAAAACCGCGGACTGTGGAAGTTGAATATTTACGTTTTTTTTTACAAAAAATGCTATATTATATAAATTTGTTAAAGCGGAATACCAAGGACCTTCTTTTCAATTTTGCGAGCGAAGCGAGCAGGGGACGGACCCCCTTATATTGTATTAATTTGTTAAACCCTTCAACTAAAGAAGTTCTATTAAATTTTTGCGAGCGGAGCGAGCTGCGGGTTGGCGAGCGAAGCGAGCAGTTTAAGTTTGTTAAGCTGGACAACAAAAGACCTTCTTTTCAATTTTGCGAGCGAAGCGAGCGGGAGTTGGCGAGCGAAGCGAGCAGGGGCGGAGCCCCCTAGTGTTTTATATTTTCAATTGTGCGTCCCTTAATCCTATATTTTTAGTTCAATATTTTTCCCTTAATAGTTATTTAGCAATATTTTGAAACGTAAAATGCTATGCATGTATTGCCTGTTACATAATTATGCAAAAAATGATTATACCCCTCAGCACAGGGTATAAAAACTACGCAGCAGAGACGTCGACGTCGCGTCGTACGCAAGTCACGCAAAATGAAATGGGCACGACAGAGAGAAACGAAAAATGAATAAATAAAAGCAAAACCAAGAACAAGAAAATAACAACAACAACAACACAATGCTGATGTTCAGAAACCAGAATGAGAATCATGTTCGCGATGCAGAAGAAAGCAACCAAAGCAGCGACGCGACGTCGCAGCTGACAGCGGCAAAAAAAGCTGCTGCTGCTGCTGCTGCAGAATATGAAAGTTGCGCATGCGCCGACGCTTGCTTCGACGCTGACGCCGACGTCGACGTTAAAGCAATCGTCGCCGTCTTGGCATCAGTTGCGAGGCAGAAGCGCGAGCATTAAGAACAAAGAACAAATCGAGCGGTTGTCATTCGAAATTTATATTGTTGTAAATCTCGAGGAAGCTTTTGAAGATGCTGCTGCAGACTTTCACGCTGCTGCTGCTCAGCGCCACAGCGCTGACATCGCCGCCTGAGGGCACAACGGAGGCAGCGACGCCTCCAGCAAGTAGCCAGAGTCCAAGTGCAGGTCCAGGTCCCACGCCCATTGGGAACCATGAGGAGCACTTTCCGGCTGTGGCGCCCGCCGAAGCTCTGATCGAAACACAGCCAGGAGTGTTGCAGCCGCCGTTGTCCGCGCTGGAGCCGCTGGAGGATGGTCTGCGTCGACGTCTGGTCACCTATGACCAGCGCCAGGAGGGACAGTACAATATCCGCGCCGATCTGGAGAACTTTATGATTGTGCTCATACCGCCGGGACCGCAGGAGGGCCTCAGTCTGTTGGATCTGCTGACCAAATCCTCGTTGCGCGGCGCCACCAAAAGTGGCCAGAACAAACGCAAGCAAGCGCTGAAATCCTTCTACCAACGACAACAGTTGCAGCAACAACAGCAACAGTTGCAGCAACAACAGTTGCAGCAGCAACAGCAACAACAACAGCTGCCCCTTTCGGATTTCATTGAGGGACGCACACCTTACCATGTGGACATCTCGGCGGTCAGCGAGGATCAGCATTCGCATCCGCATCCGCGCCTGCATCGCCAGCAGGTGGATGTGCTGCCGCCACAGCTGGTGCCCATGCCGCAGCTGATCAAGCCGTATCACCTGGAGGCGGAACCGGAACTGATCCAGGCCCTGCCACCGGTTGTGGCCAGCAGCGCGAGCGGGAGCAGCAACAACAATCTGCTGGAGAGCTACAACCCGTTGGGATCCCATTATTATCGTAATTCGCGTTCGTTGGGCGGCGACAGCTTCCTGGACACGAACCGTCTGTCGCCCCCGGACACTGTTGGCTCCAGTTTCAATGCTCGCTCCATCAGCGTGCCCATTTATCGGTCCGATGCCAATCACAATGCCAACGCCTTGTATCCGCCCATCGATGTGCCCGCCTACATTGTGAGTGGCAATGGGAATGGAAATGGGAACGAGGCACAGCCACGCCTCTGGCAGCTGGACGATGAACCGACGCCCATTCGGCCAAAGCACCTGATTAACGGGGATGGCGATGTTTTAAGTTTTGAGCTGCTCCACGATTCGCTCGCCGATTCGAAGACACTGCTCCGGGACGGGGATGGGTTGGCGCGCTGTGCGCCCGGACAGCGTCGCGACAGCTACGGCACCTGTCGCCAGCTCGAAGGCTACTGAGACTGAGACGCCTTTGACCTTTGAGACTGCCTGCTGCTAAATGAAAGCCTATTTCCTAAGTTAAGCACACTATGATTAATGATTAACGAGTTGCGATATCTGCTAACTGTTGCAAAGTAATATATTTTTAATTTTAAGTTTACACAATCAATAAACACTTGAAATTCTAATTGAAAATCACATTCTAATTCGAACTCGAATTGTCATTCAAATTAAGCGCCAAGCGGCCATGTTTGTTAATGGCATGAGAACAAAATGGCGGAAGCTTCGTCAAGTGAACTTGAGAAAAGAAAAGGCACAAAATGTAACGGTAATGATGAACTGAAGGATAAGTGAAGTCAAAGTCAAAGTTAAAATCGAACAAACATTAACATTGACTTCAAGGGGCCAACAACATGAATAAAATAACAACGCTGCATTCACATCCTCAACTACAATATACCCGGTATTAAATTAAAATATTTATTTATTTAAATTTAATTTAAATTAGCAATTCAAATAAATTCATATACTTCATTTGAAAAAGTCTGGGAGTATTTAAACAACTTTTAATTGATTCAGAACGGGGATAAAATGATATTATTTTATTTAATTAAAAGTAATGTATTGTTGATATAAATATTGACAAACAGTAAAAAACAAATTGATCCAAAATGTAATGCGAATAAGCAAGATGATGAAAGGACATTTTCAGCATCAAGAATTGTGAGTATGGAGTCTATCTTTTCTTGTTTAAGTGCTAGACGATTTTTATTATTGATAAAATAAATTTTTATTAAAATTTCCAAGACCAATTTGATCTGCGAGCACCGAGTGTGATAATCAAATATTTTGGTAGCTGTAAGTCCTATAATTTTTAAGATTTATATTTATGTTAATGCTGTTGAAGAATATTATATTATATATACATAATTAAATTCGACTGTCTTTTTTATTTGCCAAATACAGAATGTTCTACTCTTCTATGCTTAGCTTCTGTTGTTCTTATGTTTACAGAGTATGTTAAGTTCGAATGTTAGGTTATTTACAGTGTACATATGTTATATACATATGTACATATTTGCATCGAGCTGCAAATAGGCGATTATTACATTTAATTATTTTATCTGAATCCCTATTCCTGCTGCAATACTTGCATATGTTTTCAATATACCCTCGCGCTGAACGAGTGCCGGGTATGAATAGCAATTGCGTAGACTAAGGCCAGTGCCATAATTTGCTACACACTCGACAATGCTTTTTTTTCCCCATTTGCAAACCAGTTTCCATTACACACAAAAACGAACAACAAAAAAAATAAATGCAGTTTCTAGTTTGTGATCTTCCTGTGGGAATTGGCTAAAGTAATAGGCGCATTCTAAAGTGATTGCTTGGCATTGGTCATTGAACCTGGCCAACAACTACAGCCTAAACACACACACACACAAACACGCACACTCACACAAATGTATTAGCCAAACACCGTTAATATTTACAATAAACAAACGCAAGTAACAACAGAAATATATATCTGTATGTTTGTATGTATGATAGTTATGATAACAATTAGAACGTTTCAACAATGACTTACGATTTTTTCTATTCTGAATTTGGGTTATTGGGTTAAGTTGCTTTGCACAAATAATTAAACGCTTAGTCGCGTTTAATTTGAGTGGAAATGAATGAAAATGCATGAGAATAAGTTTTTTTGGAATTTCAATAATTTGCATTCACTCGGAAATTAACTTAAACGATCTTTAAAGCTGACTGAGCACGGAATTTTCAAAAATGAGAGTATAAATCTTATTTAAAGCTCGCTTTCCTTATCCCGGAAATCTCAAAAATAAGATTTATCTGGAATACTTTAAGTACATTTTGGGATTAATTTAATTTTTTAAGGCGGTCTTCTCATTGAGAAACTTTTTTTTTCGACTTTTTTCTTTTGCATTTATTTATAGCTTGGGTAGTTGTGAATATGCCCCTAAGGATTTTTAGAAATTCGAAATACTTTAGGAGTTATGGCCTTTTTTGTCCAGCAATGTTAATGTAAATGCAAGTGGAGTCAAAACTTTAGACGCGTTTTTCTCGAAACCACGTTTTTCGAACTGGCGGCCATGATATCTCCAGTTCAACTGAACCGATTTTCATGAAACAAAGTGGAATCGACGCAGAATTGTCACCATTCTCGGGTGATAGTAGACAATAATTTTAAAAAAATTTTTACTATTTTTTTTTACACTAAACTACAAAAAAAAAGGCCGAAATTGAAATTTTTTTTGAATGGCCGCCATTTTTCCAAAAAAAATCACGAAATTATTCTCTACTATCACCCGAGAATTACATCTATACTGATTATAACCCCGTTTTTTTTTTCATTTCCGACGCTCCGGAGACCCGGAATCGTTGCCGCCGTGACGACACCTTTTTTTTCAACCTCCAACTTTGAAGTCTCATTACTTTTTGAACAGCCCTCGTATTGAGGCAAAAAAATTTTTTTATTTACTTTGAACCTTTTGTAATACAATAAATAAAAAAAGTTTTCAATTATTCTTTGCGTTTTCAAACAAGAATTTTTTTAAAAAGGGTTCAAAAAACGGGTTTTGAATGAGAAGACCGCCTTAAGGGATCGCATATAACTACAAAAATCTTAAACTTATTAATCTTGAAATATACTTCTAGTTTGATTAATAAATAGTAACACAATTAAATACCATTTGAATTTGAATTTTACCATGCCTTATTTTAAGATGGAATTCTTTTTTCTGAGTGTGCTTGCTCAAGGAAGCGTTAGAAGTGTGCATAGTTGATGTACACAGATTTCGATGTGCATTGATTTGTTCAAGTTGCGGTCAGTGAAGGTTCCCACACTCCCATCCCATCACAATGCGGAAGTCTTTTTGGGCCATTGAACTGGACTGGAATCGGGTTTTCTGTTTATATGTTGTTGTTATTCTTGTTGTTCATTTAAGCAGCCAAGGCTCTTTTTATTCTAAGAGCCAGAACTGTGGCTCATTCCTCGTCCGCTGTCGGAAGACAACGGTCCTGTGCTCGCAAAAAAAAAGGGAAAAGTTTTCCAAAAAAGAAGGAAATAAAATAAAATGTGTAAATTCACAAATCGTCTGTTTGTCTTGGTCTTGTTGCAATTTGTTGGCCTGCTGACTGTGGTTTTGGCCAAGCCAGCAAAGATGCGCAGCAGTGCCAGCGATTTGTTGGAGCTGCTGTACAATGATTATGGCGACTACGGCTATCAGGTGGAGGAGACGCATTATGATCAGCGCCAAAAGGGCGAGGAGAACTTGCAACTGCGACTGGATGGATTTGTAATTGGTTTGCCCGCTCGCGAAGATTCCTCCTGGCTGGATCAGCTGGCCGATGAATATCTGAGTGAGTTCAATTAATTTTTTTTATTAATTAATTAAATTATTTAATCAAATTTTAGCTAATGCGCTGCCCAAGAAATTCGTTGCGGCAGAGACGGAAAATTCCGTGGCGGATCCGACGTCGGCGCAGGTGGTAAATATTCCAGCACCGAAAAAGGACATCGAAAGTCGTCAGCACGCCGTTGATGAAGTGGCAAGTTCAATACGGTATGAAACATCAGGTCACCCTAATCACCCTAACGAATCACCCTAAACTTTTCAAATTCTTTCAGCACAAAGTCGCACATTCTGCAGCTTTTGCAAATGCTGCGACGCACACAACCGTAATTCGCTACGAGAATGGAACAAAATAAATTGATATTACTAAACATAAGATATATTAGCATTTTGTATAAATCAAAATAAATAAGCTTTGAATATTTATTTTCGCGCCCACCAGGACTGACATAATATAATTGCACAGCACTGAATTAATATCGACAAATCATCGACAGTCTACCAATACTGCAAAGCGATACTATTTCTGTTCTGAATGTAATTACTAGTTTTATCAGTAATAAATAGTTCCAGTCAATTTCAATCCGCATCAGCCTTAATCTATATGCAATGTGTGATTTAGAACTCATTTTTTTGTCACGATATTGACGCGTAACTTAAAAATACTTGGGACTAATAACAGATGCCTAAATATTAGAGGTGGAGAACTATCGATAGTCGGCACCATCGATAGTCAGCGATATTATTTTTCAAACCATCGATAACTATCGATAGTTTTCGATAGTGAGTTTATTTGAGCATTAATGTATTATAAGTTCCAAAAATTATACATTTTTATATAAAATTCAAATTGAAATTTGAAATTGGTATTAATTTAGGTATTATAAAAATAAAAACAAGTAAAATTCGTTATCAATAATACGGTTTCGCTTTTAGCTGTTGTAAAAGCCAAAGTTCGACGATCTAAATCTTTTTGTCCAGCCTACTGAACATGCGCTCGGACTCGGTTCAGTTCCTTTACGTTCCTCTTGACCTTTTTTGACTACAGTAAGGAACTTGTCCATGTAATAAAAATATATAATTATTAAAAACAAAATTTAAATGTTTCCAAAGCTCTGCAGATGTTAAAAGAGCGCCTTCCTGTGACGCGTTGAGCGTCATAAAAAACTATCGCTCACTATCGATAGTCCAGGTCTGCCATCGATGGTGGCTCGATAGTGCTTGACCATCGATAGTGCCGATAGTGCCATCGATAGTTCTCCACCTCTACTAAATATCGCTCATCTTAACTAGAACTGGAGAAACATCGATGTTTCCAAGCATTGAAGTTTTCGATGCTTTGATATTAAAATATCGATGCATCAAACATCTATGTTTGCCGGAACGGATTGCTTAAATCCGCTTTCCAAGACGAATTAACTTCATTTATTTTCTATGTTTCTTTTCCAGTATCTTTCCATGATTATAACTTTATTTTAGCACCACAATTTCAAATCAATACACTTTCAATCAAATACATCGATGTTTTCAGCTAAAAAACATTGATGTATCGATGCTAGCATCGATACTTCTTCAGCTCTTGTTGAGACCAGCTTTAATTTTTTACCGATGATGTGCATTTTTTATATCACAAATAGAGCTAGCGAATCGTGATTTGCAATATTTGCGCGGAGAGAGAGAGAATATTCAAGAACCTTCGTGTTCGCCGTTTACCAACGCGCAACTGGTATAAAAGCCGAAGCTGCACTCATTGCTGGCTGTCAATGCAAACGAAGAAACGAAGTACGACGCAATTCAATTCAGACGACAGACGGAAAGACAACACAAGCAAAACATTTGTGTAACAAAAAATAGCTACAAGAAATATTTCTTCAAAGCAGTTGTCATTTCAATAAAAAAACAATTCGAGAATATTAATAATAATTAACAATGTCTGAGCGATTGCTGAAAATAACATACCATGGAGCACCAGCAGCTGGTGGTGGAAGAAAGAAGTTAAATGCATATTTGAGAATGCCATCCAACAATTTGACAATACTGCGTCGTGAAATTGAGCTGTTTCTGTTCCAGGAGCGTCATCTGCCCCAGATCGAGATCAAGACATATTGGATTGGTAAGTTAAAGCGACGATGATGATGATATAATGTTAAATTTGTGAAATCAATTGAGTGCAGCGGCTAAAAGTGTAATTGCATACAAACATACAAATGTGTAAATTGCTGCAAATGTGTATAAGCAAATTGTGTCTGTGTGAGGTTTACACTTGCACACATGCACAAGTCTTTGCATGTATGCACAACTGATGCCTGCACACATGCACAGATCTATGCATGTGTGCGAAGTTCTTAATGCACTTGGTACACAAAAATCATGCGTGTACACTTTTATCATTTAGTTTGTACGCAGCTGTTAATTGGTACTTTTTTGGATTATACTATACGTATTTGCACCTTTTAATGCACAGTGTGAATCACAATTCCACATATCAGTATCAGTAATAGATTTGATAGCGAAAATGGCCTAAACTAAATGATTCATTGGCAGTCAAATGTACCTAGACCTAAAGATAAAGTAAATGTTTTGTGTACATATGTATATATCTACATATGTATATACATGTATGTACATGCATTTCAACCTAATGACATTTTAAACAAGAAACCAAACATCAAAAAAACAACAACATTCTGTCTTGTCCGCCAGTATAGAGTTGTCCCGCTCTAACAGATATAATTTTCTATACGATTGCAAAACCAAAACAAAGCCAGATTTCAACAGGTTATCAAAAAACTGTGTGTACATATGTAATTTAATTTGCTAATATTCTTTTGAATATTTAAAAACTAGCCCAATTAAATTTCACAATTTTGCGAAAAACATCAGTGAATCAGAGTCACTATTTTCAAAATGAATTTGTTCTCTATTTAGATGCTGATTCTGATGAAATCGAAGTCGTCAATCAAAATGACTATGAGATTTTCTTGGCCAAATGCGAGAAGAACATGCACATGCAAATTGCAGCTGCTCTCGATGTCGATATCGATGAGGAGGTGTCAGCCAAGCAGGAGACAACAACTTCTTCTGCACCCACTGTAGACGATCCGAGCAATTTCATCATTCACGATGGCGTCGAGTGCGATTCGTGTGGAGTTGTGCCCATGATTGGATTCCGCTACAAGTGTGTGCAGTGTCCCAACTTTGATCTGTGCCAGGTCTGCGAGGGTGCACACAAGCATCCCGAGCATCTGATGGTCCGCATGCCGACCAACAATGGACCGAGCATTGTGGAAGCTTGGCTCAGTGGTCCGGGCACCAGTTCCCATCATCATCGTCGCTCTGGCCGTCGCTCCAAGGGTCAATGTCCATTCGGAGCAGGTCTTCAGGTTGACCCAGCCGCGGAGTCGCAAAAGGAAAGCCGTCGCGACCGACGTTCTGCTCGTCGCGGTCACGGTTGGACCCAATTTGCAGAATCGCTGTTCACTATGCCAGAGTCCAATGCAACAGGCACTTTCTGTCAGACTCCCGGGATTCAAATACCAGAAAATATATCTGCTCCCAGAGGTTTTCTAGGTGAGGCTCTCGCTGCAGCCGCCGCAGCTCTCAAAGCTGAAAAGCAGACCTCAACCGAGGAGCCAACTGTGGCGGCTGACAAGAAATCGGAAGCTACGTCAACCGAGTCGAATGAGCTGCCAACCAAGAAGCCAGTTGTGGAGGAGCCAATCATCACGGCCAATGTTGAGGAACCTGTGGCTGCACCACGCGCCAAGGAGCAAACCAAGCCAGAGGAATGTTCTGCTACCAAGCCGGAGGAAGCTTCAGCTACCAAGCCAGAGGAACCTTCGGCTGCTAAGCCGGAGAAAACTGCAGCTGGCAACAGCACACCGACAACTCCAGTTATCAATCTACAGAACTTGGCACAGATGGTCGATCCCCAGTATATGAAGGCTGGCATTGAAATCTTGAATAACTTTAGCGAGATGTTTGCCAAACTGATTGATCCAAATGAGGCTGCTGCCTTTGGTTGTGCAGACACATCAATGGCCTCGAATGCCTCTACAATTCCAAAGACAGCCGAAGCTGTCCCAGAAACCCAGCAGACTCCGAAGGAAAGCACTAAATCAGCTGCAACAGAGCCTTCTGCTCCAGTTGCTCCTGCTGCTGCCAGCGCTCCATCCCCGCAGGCTGTTCCAGAACCGACTAATAAGAGTCCAGAGTCGGGTGAGCGTCGCAGATCGGACAGCTTGGATCAGGACTGGCAGATGATTGACAACACGGCTGGACCAATTTCAAATGTTTCCAGCACCGATGCGCTGATCAATTTGAACACAACCCTTTCCGCTTCTTCTTCTTCATCGTCGACATCTTCTTCGGCTTCTGATGCCTCGGATGCTGCAGTGCCGCCAACACGTGACTTTGCCCAGTTGGGCGAGATGTTGCGCCAGCACGTGAACGAGGAGCAGCAACGCGAGCTGACTACGGCCCATACCCAAACTGCCCAGGTGGATACGGTGACCACCTCGACATCCACCAATCCGGTGGCCACCAACAGCACATCGACATCGACGAGCACCGAAACTGTTCGCCCGAAGCCCGAAGAGAAGCGCAGCGTGCCCATCTACCACACTGGTAACTACAGTCTGCGAGAGTAATTAAGTCAATATCTAATCCATAATTCTTTTGGGATCCACAGATGAGCGCATCAATGCTGCTGTGCACGCCATGATGGCCATGGGATTCAGCAATGAGGGCGCCTGGTTGACACAACTGCTGGAGTCGGTGGAGGGCAACATTCCCGCCGCTTTGGACATTATGCACACTTCACAGAGCGGCCGCAACTGATGCCTGCTCTCGTCTATCTATAATTTAATTCACTTCAATATCTAAACTATTGTGTTAATGTAGTACAAGACCTAAGTGTCTGATCTGTTATATTTGTGGTGATCTGTTAGCTTTTGTGGATTTAAAAAGCTATATGTATGCTCATATATGTTGCAAATAATCAAAACTATATACATGTATATGTCTACTTATATTATCCAACGTTATTCAACAAATAAAATCTTAAAAATATGTATAAAGAAATTTAAATCAATATGAATATGAATGTGAGTTTACAGTTTACCTAGAAATCTTAGAGATTGAGTAAATAAAATCAAATATTTATAAACAAATATTCAATAAACTGGATATGAATGTGCGCTCGGGTTTCCCCTAGGATTAATCGCTAAACTGACTCCACAGTAAGGTGACAATTTCCTTGGAAAATCTTCGAAATTCGTAGTTGATTGTGGTAACAGTTGCGATAAACGTAAACAACTTGAATAATCGCACATGGTGAGCTTTCCACTGGCGTCGGGCAAATCCCGTATTATAGCTGTACATTTGAGAGATCATCAGCGATAGGAAACTGCCGAGAGCGAAAAAGCGATGAATAAGCTTGAGAGCTTTGCTTGTGATAAAATAGAGCGGCAGACCGCTGAGCACGGCACAAAGCAACAGAACACATCCGATGATACCTAGAGAGAGAATATGTAAATGAGCTGCTGGCATTTGTTATGAGTTCACATGTACTTACCCGAGAATCCGTGATTACTGCGAAAGTGTCTGACGCTTGCGTTTGGATCCTCGCGCTTGCGTTCCAGCTTTTGCCAAGTTTTGATGCCAACGCCGATAACCCCCACACCAAAGGCCAGCAGACCAAAGGCGCTGTGCAATAGGTCCAAGTTGAAGATGCCCAGATACGACTCCAAGACGCTGCTGTGCCGCACAAGAAGCGCCTCGCCCAAGCAAAAAACAAACTGTCGGGGCATAAAAGGAGTGTAAGTTAGTGATTTGAAAATGATCGTTAATTCGATAAGATAAAGGCGATTAGCTTTAATTTATCGATAGAAATCAATCGCTGATCTGTTTAAATTTACAACACTAGAATAAGTATTGAAAACCTTTAACTAAAATTAGTTCTGTTCCTGTTTCAAGAAGATCACATTCATTACTTACAGCCACAGTGCAGTAGAAGGCATGTCCAGCGGTATGTTCCATCTTCAAGGAGACACATTTGTACACCACGACAGCTGTGATGCCCGCGAGCAAAATATGCGAGACGAGGGCACAGAACCCGAAGTAAAATCCCGCCGAGGATATATCCAATGTAGAGTACGCCTGGCTGCCATTGTCTCCGTGATCCTTCAGCTCTAACCTGACGTACTCCAGCAGATTTGAGCTTTCACAAGTGTCAGGGAATTCCGAGGAGCTGCAGCCCTCCAAGACACTGCTTGCCATGTTTTATGTTGTGTTGTAAAAAACTTTTTATCTACTACTTGAGACGCGCAAGTTAACCGATAAGCTTGTGGCGCTGTAAAACTTGGGGGAACCGCGCGCTTCGAGAGTCTGGCAGCGTTTGAAATTCCATAGCCCTGGCAGCAAACAGCTGAGCTCTCAACTCAACTGAATGTGATCTCTCTGAGAACACGCTGTGCAAAAAACAAACTTATGTATAAACTTAGAAAGCAAATGGAGCGTGACTCAGCGCTCTTTCACGTGCTTCACCTTGGTGCGTAAAAGGCGGCAGCAGCCACACTTCCAGTTTCCAGTCGCAGGTGCTGGCTGTCTGACTGTCTGTCTGTCCATGTCGATTGGCATTGCTCAGACTATAAGTTAGTACACACATTTTTAATTGATTGAATGTTATTTTCGGCAAATTCGAAACTGGTTTCGAACTGATCGCAAAACACTCGCCACGGGACTTTTTATATACAGTTGGTCAAGTAATTGCTTTAACCAGTGATTAAAAACCTAATCGAAACCGTAACCTTTAACCGGTAAAAACCGATTGAAATTTAAAACCGTAACCACTGTTGCCAATTTGTCTTTTTTGCGGACAGATTTGCGGATGATAAGAAAATTTGGAAGAAATAATATAAAAATATGGTACTGTTTTTAAGTATTCTGTTATTTTATTTCTACCTTCTTTCCATTCATATTCAGAAATAAAATAGAAGTTTGCTAAAAAAAAAGCAGTTCCATAATTTTTATTATTTCTTTAAAATTTTACTATTCAAATCTGGCTATTTTTTAACGGACTAATTTTGGCAACGCTGACCGTAACTAAAACCGTAACCGAAAAAAACCGAAAAACCCGTTTAGTAACCCTTTTTGTTTATAAGGGCTAATTTCGGTTTTTCATGCATCCAAAAAAAAAAAAAAATTTTTTATTTTTAATTTTGATTTTTAATCTAAATTTTCTTATGTTTTGGATTTTTATTTGTGATATTCATGATCTAATTTTCATAGCACTGAATAAGCGCAAATAAAATAAATTTGTTAAATGAAATATTTAAATTGTTAAAATTTAACTAAACTATATCATTAACATAATTATATTTTTGCAAAAATAATTTTTTATTTTTTTGTTAATTATGAGAATTTTTTATCTTGTCAATACAATTACTTGACTAACTGTTGTTATGTTTGTACTTTGCGAACAGCTGACTGAGCACGGTTATTTTGGTCCACTCTAAAATCGTGGCTGTGAATCATTTCATCCGAGTATTACGAAACTCTAGCTAAAAGCAAGAGGCTGTTAAAAGAGCAAGCAAAAGAATACAGAAAAAACAGCAATTACGACAATTGATATACGCTACTATGACTAGCTATTACTCATACGATCATATTTGTGTACACCGATTATAAAAAAAAGGTATATAATTTCTGGGTACAAATTAAAGCGTTGCATACTTTATGGCAAATGTATAATAGCAATTTTATAATGAAAATACCCAACTGGGGTATTTTCAAATATGTGCTAAATGCACGCACGTTCAAGTACCAATACATGTTCATATATATGAATTTCCCCAAAATTTAGTGAAATCTAAGTGGCCGTTCTTGACGATTTATTATTATTTAATAATAGGTTAGCCTTTTCTATTATCTCTTATGAATGCCAGACGTCACACGCTAAGCGTAATCAATCCAAAAGGGGATTTACATTTACCGCAATATCCAACGCAAAATCAATGTTTTCGTGGCAGAGTGAAATACATTTGTACCCACATACATACGCATATAAAATTGACCAAGCAATGACGTCATTCGAGATAAAATACCAAAACAAACGACAACGCCTGAGAGCAGGCAATAACAAGAGAGAGAGCGAAGTCAAAGAGAATAATATGCTTTCAGTTACCAGCTGACTTTCATATCGTCCGCCGGCTTGTTGCTGTTCTGTTGTTGATTTCCGATCAAAAAGTCTACGTTTACTAGTGAACTCAGTGTGTCAAGAAAAAACCTGCTATAAATCAAGTTGTTTTTAACTCCCGAACTGTGATCTAAAAGTGTGAGAAAATACATCACAACAATAAATTGCATTGACAAGCAAACTATTTGTTGTTCCTAGAAAATTGATAAGGGAATTTCCCAGTCCCAAAAAGGTACGTCATCAAGAATGATTTAATATGCATATCGGAATGTATCTAAAACTGAAACACGAAACGAATATAAAGTTAACTTTTTGTGTGCATACGAATGAATAACACAAAACTTTTAAGTTTAAATGTGCGCTAAACATATGACAATTAAAGTGTTAATAACTAGCCAGAAATTAAACAAAAATCATCAACAAACGTCAGCAAACGAATTAAAGATTAATATAATTAACCATTTGTTCGTTGTGCCAGCGAGAAATTAAATGAATATTATTTCTGTTTATGGCATGACATGACTTTATTGCACTTGACTCATATTGTGCATGCTTATCTAGATCTCTGAACGCCCTTTAAAACAACTAAAAATCAGATACGTCATGTATATATTCATGTATCTGTATCTGCATACTATATACCACAATATGTCACCAGCTAAAACATTTTTCAGGTTCTTTGTTTTACCAATACTTGTGAAATATTTCAATTTGTATGAAATCATTGACAGTGCCTGCTAGCAGTAAATTTCCACTCATTCCATTAACAATCTTATAAAATTTGACACACTTTAAAGAGCATAAAAATAATCATCTCTTTTTGTAGAAAATTGGAAAAAGCTTACTTTATATAAACAAATAAAAATTAATTTACAATAACCCTATAAATTTTACATACTTATGTATATATACACACATATGTGGGTCTTTTTATTTTATGTTAAGATGTATTTTTTTTTTATTGATGATATCATCAATTAGTTCATGAATCTATAAGTTCAAGGCGTTTATATATAGAATACTTGAGAAATTTTGCTAATCATAATCCGTAATATATAAGGAATTACTTAATTTTGTATAGTACATTATAGCAAAGTGCAGGGCAAATATTTTATTTAAAAACTTGATTTTATATAAATTTACTGATCGTCGTTTTGAGATTGCCGGCGTTTTGATTATTTTGTCTATATTATTTTATTTTATTTCATTTTTTCTTTTGACATTTGTTTAATTGATTCTTACAAATTTTTAAAGCAGAAATCCACATAGACTTTTTGTTAATTATAATTATCAGTGTGTATGTTTATATTTTTTTTATTACTGTTTGTCATTTTTTTGTTTTTGTTGTGCTGTTAACGTCGCGACGTCGCTGCCAACGTCGGCGTCGCTGTCCAGCTGAGCCTCTGCTGAGCTCAGATTTGTTTTTTTTTGATGCTACGAGTACATATAACAAATCCCGTATTTGAGCAGCCCAACCAGTCACAGCTCAGCTCTGAGCCCGGTCGGTTGTCTCATCGCAACCTTTAGCTAGTTTATTCGAAAATTGTAACCAATTTATTAACAAGTTGTTATAAACGTTCCTCTTTTTCCCAATAAAATCAACAACAATAACAAAATGCGTCGCGTAGACGCTTTTCTTGTGATAGCTTTAACGGCTCTCGGGCTCCTACAAATGGCGGACACTGTCAAGGGCGAAGGGTAAGTGCGAGTCTCATCCATACATAATATATATATAATATATAGTTTTGTGTGATTTACATTTACGCATCACATATCATTTTGTTTTCAAAATTTTCAAGGTAAATTAATGTGATTTTTATCAAATGTTTGTATTTTTTATTAAGTGAATAAATTATTTGCTGTGAGGTAATTGATGCAAAAGTTCATTGTGCCATAAAAGGTTTTTAAAGTGCGCAGAAAAAAACATTGTCAATATTTAATTTATTGCTCATAAGTACATTAGGGTATCTGAATGTTTATCAGGAAATTCTTTGCTCAAATGAGATGTGAAATTTAAACATTAAATACTTTGTCTCAAATTTAATTATTGTTAGGAAATTCCAAATTTAAATGAATATAAAAATATATTTAACAAGTTTGCATTTCTCATTAGAATACTTTTCAACTGTACCCAATTAATTTTTATACCTACAAATATGACACACCCTACTGTATATAATATCTAATAATATATTCAAAATTTCCAAGGATAGCAAATAGAAATTACTGCTTAATTAGTGTTAGACAGACACGTACATACATATATAGGCTAGTATAAAGCAAAAACGTGTCCACATACATACTAATATATAGCACAGACAAACAAAATAGTTTGCTCAACGCTTAACACCTCATGAGTAATCCATAAATTTGTTCTGCCTATTAGCAGTTACTTTTTTTTCTCAAGAAAAACTGGAAATGTATTTCTCAGATACATCAATAAAATCTTATGTTTATTGTTTTAAAAGTACTTTTAACGCATTATCATCCGATAAAATGAGTGAGACAAGTTTAAATATCTATTCAATCTCAGTCTAATGTATACTTGTTCATTGCCAATCCCAAAAGGTTACGTATTATCAAGATCAAGCTGATAATATGATTTGATATTTTCATTATAATGATGTACACAAGCTAAAAGATTATTACCAATTAAAAAACAGGAATGATAAGCTCAGTTAATCCCCGAGTTTGTAGTCGGAAATCGTTACTTGCCTCGTTAAATGGGTTTAAGCCTCGCTTCAAATAAGCCGAAATATTCACGGCCCATTTGCAATATATGTAGCTTACATAACGTGTCGGTTGGAGCCGGTTTCCCCCAGATCAGGTTCTTATACAAAATATTTACCGTTAAACGTGTGCAAATTAAATACATTTCAAAAATGAGGAGGACTAGAAAATACTCTGTATGCAAATTTAAGTCAGTCAGAATTATTAAAAAAATACTTAATGAGACTTCTTGAATATATTCTGATTTTATCATTCAATTGATAATAAACTTTCTGAATACAAAATGGGCAGGCAAAGATATTCCAATTTAAATTATACTTAGTATTTAGTAGCAAGTACAATCTAAACTTTATACAGTGGAAGAAATTGGGCTTTTTTTTGTAGGTTTTGGAATCAGAGATAGACGGATGTGAAACATCTGTGAGGTCAATGAGGTCTGTTGCACACAGTGTCACTTCTTTTCAATTTGAAATTAAAATAAATTGATAAAGTGAAGTAAACAAAATAGAAACCATAATATTTTTATAGATTAAACTGTACCTATCGCTGCTGGTTTCAAAACTAATAAAATCCAAGCAAAGCATTGGGAAAAAAACAAAAACTAAAGCTAATGAGCTAATGACCTAGTATTTCGACATTATGAATTCAATTTGAACTGCTGCTGATTGTGATTAAGTATTAATTAAATTGACTTGCCCCAACACAGCCAATACACCATCGTAGGACCAGGAACTATACACTCGCATCGGGACTACAATGTGGCCGTGGCCGTGCATCACACCAAGGAGCCGGTCACACTGAAGATTGGCATTACGGGTCCCTCGCACAACGAGACCCAAACCGTGGAGCTGCCGAAGGCCGATGAGCTCAAGCAGATCACCTTCAAGTTGCCGCCTCTGAAGCAGGGCGACTATAACCTCACCGCCGAGGGAGTGTCTGGACTGGAGTTCAAGAACACCACCGCGCTCACCTGGTCGGAATTCAAGCCGCATGTGAAGATACAAACCGACAAGGGCAAGTATAAGCCAGGCGATACAGTCAACTATCGCGTGCTCTTCCTGGATGAGAACTTGCGGCCGGACAAGCCCGATGATGATGTCGTTGTGTGGTTCGAGGATTCCAAAAGGAACCGCATCAAGGAAGTGAAGCACTTCATGACCCGCAGTGGCGTCTATACGGGCAAATTCGTGCTCTCGGAATTCGCCACCTTGGGCGGCTGGACCCTAATGGCCCAGAATGGTGGCGCCTATGCGGATGAGCGTGCCTACTTCGAGGTGGAGAAGTATGTGCTGCCCAAGTACTCCATCAAAATGGATGCCACTCAGCAGGTGTCGGTCAAGGATGGCGATATGCAGGTTGTGGTGAAGGCCAAGTAAGTAATTAACAACAAATTCGATACTTTTATAGGAACAGAAATTTTTAATTAAATTATAAATAAAGTCGAACTTCCCTAACTCGAATCACCATTATCCAAAGAAAAAGTTCGAATTGTGGAGACTTTTACTTATGGAACTCATTTTAAGTTTAATGAAAATTCGAGTTAAAGAAGTTCGAGTTATGGAAGTTTAACTGTATTTTAAATTACATCACTGCGGACGGCAGTCCGCGCTAGTGACGAAAGCAGCACAAAGTGTGCGAAGGCGACTAGCATATATACACAGGAAGAATGGAAAATTTGCTATGACTGTCCGATCAGGTCGAGTTATATACCGATCGAAAGGTATCAATTAAACTTACAAATGTGCATACTAAGACTTTTGAAAACTCACCTGGTTCGTGAGATAAACAGGTGTAAGTGGGAGGGGCAAATTTTAAATGATTGGAGCTAATGGGGCCGTTGGAGCCTTTTTGATTTTTTTTTTAATTTTTTACTATTCTAATCAAAAATACGCTTCGAATGACACCTTGATCATCAAAATCCGATCACTGGCTCAGAAGATAATTAATTTTGAAATTTTTGGTGCCCTTCTCAAAACGAGATGAAAAGTCAGTCTGTTTGTTTGTTTGTTTGTTTGTTTGTTTGTCTGTTTGTTAGTATCAAAGCGTTGATTTAGCTTTAAAGTTTGAATGAGGACTTGTTCCCGATCAAAAATCTAGAAACGTTTGTTCTACGACTTTTTCGAAAAATCGCTAGTTTAGCGGGAAATCGCTAAAAACCGCTAAAATTAAAACCCTTATAGCAGTCAAACGATAAAAGCTACAGATGCGATCTATATATCGTTGAAAAGGTATTTTGAAGGGCTCTTAGGCATACCTTCAACGTTTTTTTTTAAGTAATAAGGTAAACAGCTACAGGTGAAATAAGGTATTTTTTTCCAGATTTTAGCGATTTAAGAAAAATCTACACATGAAATCACTTTAAAATATGTTATATATTATAGGCAATTTGATTCCGCGTTTTTTGACATATAACACATATCTGTCAAAATTCGTTTGGACAAGATATTACCTATTAACTGAATATACCTTTTACCTTCACACTACTGCATGTAAATATGCAGTATATACACTGCTTGCAGCGTAATGCGGAAATAAACTGCTTGCAAGTGGTGAATTCTTTTTGCGGCAGATAAATCATTTTATAATCAAAAATATAGAATCGTTTGTTCTACGACTTTTTCGAAAAATCGCTAGTTTAGCGGGAAATCGCTAAAAACCGCTAAAATTGAAACCCTCATAGCGTCCAAACGATAGAAGCTACAGATATGATCTATATATCGTTGAAAAGGTATTTCGAAGGGCTCTTAGACATACATTTAAAGTTTTTTTTTAATTATAAGGGTAAATAGCTACAGGTTAAATAAGGTATTTTTCCCACAATATAAGAAAAAACTACACATCAAATCACATCAAATATTGCAATTTTAATATTTCTGATGTCTTATTCAAAATTTCTGATATCCCATAAAAAAACCTCTTTACGAGGTAAAAGTCTAGTGACGAAAACATTTTCATGCCCCAAAATTTCTGATATCCAATTTTGTGACGAATAATATTAGGTTTTACACTTAAACTATTTTAAACAAAATTTTTGCATTCGGCACTGCGCAAAATAGTGAGTTTTGTTTGGTTTGAAGAATTGAGACATTTTAGCGCAATGTGCCGAGTGCCAAAATTATGTTTAAAATAGTTTAAGTGTAAAACCTAATATTATTCGTCACAAAATTGGATATCAGAAATTTTGGGGCATGAAAATGTTTTCGTCACTAGACTTTTACCTCGTAAAGAGGTTTTTTTATGGGATACGATAGTAACCAGGAAATGTAAATAAGAGTTTAAATTTAAAAATTTTAATTTCAACCAGACATAATTTGTCGGAAGGAGGAAATACCAGATATTCTACTTATTTATGATTAGAGTATTTCGGAAATAGATCCAATTTTTTTTTAAATATTTTTTAGTCATAAACCAACTTTAATTTTTATTTTAAAAACATTTTTCTTGGGTTTTTATAATTGACATTTGAAATATAAGCTAAACCATAAAAAAATAGTTAAATACCAAATATTGTTAGTTGTATTATTATTTTGAATGAAGTGTTTCGAAATGGATTCCGTTTTTTTTAATTTTATTTGTGTTCTAAATCCACTTTATTTTTATTTTAAAATCTTTTTTCTTACGTTTGTATTATTGAAATTTAGAGTATAAGCTAAACCATAAAAATAAAAACCAAATAAAAAAAATAGTTATATACCACATATTTTTATGTTTTGGTGAATTTCAATTTTTATTTTTAGTTTCTGTTAGAAAATATTAACTTTTAAGTATTAAAATAACACCTTTTTTTTATGATTTTTTTTTATTAAAAATGGAATTTTATAATTATTTACAAGTATATTGGGGTGCCACAGAAATCGCTTTCGCTTGAATTTCACTTAAAGTTGTATGAAATTTAAGTGAAATTCAAGCGAAAGTGATTTCTGTGGCACCCTTGATAGTTCGATAAATA